>CAJQZJ010032499.1:2851863-2867195 GCA_907164525.1 Lophiomys imhausi | reverse complement strand
AGAAGAAGAAGAAGAAGAAGAAGAAGAAGAAGAAGAAGAAGAAGAAGGAAAAAGAGAGAGAAATGGAAGAAGAAATAAAGATTGTAAAGAAGTAACCTGACAATCTAAAAAGATTCACTCACTATATTATTCTATTAGTTATATGAAAGGTAGTAACTGATTGTTGTGGGACTGCCAATATTCAGGGGAAACCCCAGACACAGGAGAAGATGACTCATGGGGCACATCATTGTCTTTTTGCAAAATGGGCTGGGAGGCTGGGTATACCTACTCTGTGCAGGGTTCTATTCAAGTAATCATATAGAAAGAGAGGAAGTCAAAAAACAGAACACCTAGATCAAGAATCATACTGGAATGTCTCAAGATGCTTCCTTATTTATAAGGAGTCCCAGAAAGGAAAGTTGAGGGATGCTGCACCTACAATTTTCAGGTCCAACAAAGATGACTTACATTTCTGAGAAAACATTAGCTCATTATCAGTTACTGCAATACTGCAGTAGACCTGGAGTTCTAACAGACATACTACAGGGACACACTATGTTCCTTTCCAGTGAGCAAATGCATCGTGATGTTGGACCAAGTATACTACTCTACTGCCAGCCCAAAGATGAAGTGTGAGGATTCATTTTCTGCATCTGAATCACATTCCGAGTTCTTATGTCACTAGAGGAGAAATCGTGATGGCTTTGTCTATTCTGTGTGTGTTGTAAAAGGTCACTATGCTTCTGATAAGATTTTCTTTGTAGCCATGGTAAGGAACTAGAAAGCACCAATGATGAGAATGCTAATTGTCTGTCATTTCCTCAGGAAGCTCATCGAGACTCATCTGAAGACCATCCCCAGTCTTGCATTTTCAAATCTGCCCAATATTTCCAGGATGTAAGTAATTATTTTAATATACAGAGAACTTTGCAGTTGTGACATATTGCATTCTAAATGTGTTCTGTCAAGAAAACCAGTTTCTATTGTGTTTGCATAAGTCAATGACATCTTCATTTTTAATGTATTTGGAGGTTTTATTTACGTAGTACTTACCTACTTAGTTACAACTCCACTTTCTGATCCCTGTAGGACCTTTTAAATATAATGCAAATTTAAATCCATTTGGTCATGTCAAGTTCACTGTGTGTGTGTGTGTGTGTGTGTGTGTGTGTGTGTGTTTGCCATATCTTAGGATGTAACAAAAAAAAAAAAAAACTAAAAAACCTCAGGGTCCCCAGACATTTATGTGTCTCTCTCTTACATGAAATGAATGATGTGTTTGTACCAGTTAGTGTTAGTTCAGATTAACTGAAGCATAGCTGATAATACCAGGAGCAACTTGGACAGTTCCTGGCTGAATTAATTCAGTTTCTGGCCATGTATTGAATTCTATTGCATCATTTCAAGAATAAATTCTGGCGTTTGATTGCTTGTCAAAACTGCAAAGGAGAATGCTACTGACCTCTAGAAGGTGGAGGTGAAGGATATGGGAGATATCCTCCCTTGCACTGTGTGGTCACACACTAAAGAGTTATCTAATACAAAATATCAATGGTGCTGAGGCCAAGAGACCGTTCTAATTGAACATCTGGCTAATCACCCTTTTCATATTCTTGCTTTAAAACAAGACTGTAGGGATAGTGCAGGTGTTAAGACCACTTGTTACAGAGACCCAAGTTCAGTTCCCAGCATCCACATGGCATTTTGCAAGTGTCTATACAATTCTATGGTACTGGAAAACCTCTTCTGGCCTCTGCAGGTAAAAGACACCTACAGATATATGAGTAAACATCATAGACACAAGATAAGAATAAATAAATATTTAAAAATATTTTTAAAAAACCAAAACAATGTGATAACCCTTTCTTACTCTTCTTTTCTCACCCTGACTACTGTTTCTCAGTCTCCTTTTCTGGAGTCTCATATTATCTTATTTTTGGCATGGCCATTTCTTCCATGTATTGTATTCTAATCCCTCTGTTCTCTACTCTACTTGAGACAATACTTCCATTTTTTCCTTTGATGTCATCTGCTACAGCTATGCATAAACAAATATTGAAGGTCTTCACTCCCTCCTACAATTCAAGCCTGCAATTAGAACATCACTCCAAATATTGCTACTCTGCCACAAGTACTTTAAATTCATTCTATTCAAACTAAACAGGATGCCTTACTCCATTTATTCTCCCTTTAATAACACTGCCATTCAGCATCTTGTGAGCTGCAAACCTCAAATTCACCTTTAGTTTTTCATTTGCCCTGATGTTCCTTAAACAATTGTATCTGATGTTTCCACTTTGGTACCCCAATAGTTTGTCTATTCTTTTGTTCACACTTTCACCTCAAGTTTATGGACCCCTACTCTTGCCTCGTACTATACTAATGCTCTGAAAACAACAGTAGACAATATGCACAGAGTCTTTACTTTCATTCCTATTAAAGTGGTAAGTACCATGATGGGGCCAGTTACTGAAAACTGTAAGAATTCACACAAGAGACATTTTACTGAGTAGGAGGGAGAAGGGGCTGAGGAAAGCTAGAAGAATAGCATCTCACCTATAATCCATACTAACTAGCCAAAAGTAGTGGGAAGGTCATTATGAAAGATGGGAAAGTTTGAGCCTTCTGAGGAATTAAAATAAGTTCATTAGAGCTGGAATTTAGACTAAGGGGGAGATCAAATTAATAAATTGAAAAATAGAAACACAGTAAAAAATAATTAATAATAATAATAAAACCAGAAATGGGCAAGAACAGAATCCTACAAGTTGTATGAAGGAATATCATGTGTTCTATAGAACTAAGTCATTGGATTACTTTAAGCAGGCAAACAAAAAGCTCAAATGTTTACTTCCAAAATCTCATGGCTGTGCTGTAAACAAGGGTTAGAAGTAGAATCAAGGTACAAACAGGAAGCTAATGGAGAGACTGATGTAGTAGTATCCTGGGGAAAAAGGAAGAAATATTAAGTAACAGTGATTGATTGAATTTTTTAAAGGTACATAGATTTTAAAAATAAATAAGAGAGTGCTTGCAAACATAAAAGTGATTGATTTAGAAGTGAGGAAAACAAGGAGGGATTGTATCTGACTTCTGAGTGGAAGGTCTGTGTGCTTAATGAGCGCATTCATTGAGATAGAAAAGAAAAATTGTGTTATTTGCAGTAAATGGTAAGTTAGGAATTTCATTTGGGGCATGTGGTATTTGAGGTGTGTGTATATTCTGCAGACATATGAAAGACAGTTTTTCACTAAGTCAACAAGTATTTATTTCACTTTGGCTATGTCCTAATATTCCCTGTACTTTTCGGAGTACTTAATACTTGGTGAACTAATCCCATTTGATTGTCTGCATCTCCCAGTTCTATGGGTTCCTTGAAGCTAAGGAACAAGTTTGTTATCAATGTCCGGAATGATACCTGACATGAAATAAATGTTCAATAGATATCTGCTGGATGCATACACAGGCATTAACAGTAGCTAAAGATATAGTGTATCTCAGGGGTAGCAAGTGGAAATCACCAGGATGCCCCTAGGTATGCCTGGTAAATTAAAAATTCCAACAAGTTATTCTGGCAAGTGTTTCAAAGGAGAAAAGTACCCTCATTTGTATAATAGATTGTATAATCATCATAACATTTATATGCATGAAAAGACAATGGTATATTTTTTAAATAAAAATGTGATGAAATAAACATTCATTACTCCAATCCCAGTGAATAAATTAAATATATTTAAATTATAACAAGCCCTACAGTTAGTGAAACCAGAGCTTCAGTTCAATGGGCAGAATGAACGTCTTCTCTGAGAATTCAGTAGGAAATGTGGGGAAAAGGCTGTGAGGCAAAACATAGGAAAGTAAGTTGTCAGCCTTCAGAATGCATTTTGCTCCACTTTCACCCATGAAAAATTCTGTAAGGTCCCTAAAAGGTAAATTGATCTTGTGAAATGTGTTCTGAGAAAGCGTTTGGATCAAAATAATTTACATATTGTTGCTTAGCCACAAAGGACAAAGGGCTGGGAAACCTGATAAATCAAAGACTGTTTGTTTAGAGAGTAAATATTTCCAAACAAACAGCACTGGGGCACCAAAATAATAGCAAACACCCTTGCTATAAAGCATACCCAGAGTCTGACAATTACTGCTCCTCTTAAGAAGAATGTCGTTCAATTATATTAACCAAGGAAGCTTTTGAACAATGTCCTCATAACCCTGAATCAATGGTTCTGGGACAGGTCTTAAACATCTATGTGTCCAGGTTGTTCAATTCTATGTTCAGGGCTGAGAATCTCTGTTAGGGCTAACGTTAATCATTCATATTCCCAAACACCACAGAAGTATCTCTCAGTAGAAGACGGTCATTGAATCTGTGTGTATTATTCTTAATACAAAAGAGACCTTGACAAAACCATCTAAAGCATTGCTTACATTCAGATTCACAACTACCAACTTAAGGGCCATCTCTCTTTTTCCCTATTTTAGTACCTAAAAGTTCTATTTGCATGATATTTTACTTAATAAAAGTCAAGACAAATCCTGACTTTTCTGTATCATTCAAAATCAAGAAGGCAGGTCTTAAGAGAGAAAGTAGTGTTCATGGATTAAATGTATTAGTAATTAACTCTTAGTCACCAACGATGCATTGTGTCTCATTGAGGAAAGAAATAAAGCAGTTCCCCTTCAAACCATTAGTCAAGAGTACATCCAGATTTGAATTCTCTCTGTGTCTTTTGTCCTCTGTCTGTCTATATGAGTGCTAATCTGTGCATCCCTGAGCACAGTCTGCACTGTCTGGTGAATCTGAGCCTGTGTGTGTGTGTGTGTGTGTGTGTGTGTGTGTGTGTGTGTGTGTCTGTCTGTCTGTCTGTCTGTCTGTCTGTCTCTGTTTTCTCTCTGTCTCTGTCCCTCTGTGTGTATGTGTATGTGTGTGTTTGTCTGTTGTGTGTCTGTCCCTTACAAAAAGCTTCACTGTATTTTTATTGAACAGCACAGAAAGCACCACATGGGGAAGGAATGGGAGACTTTACAAGAATCTTTAACAGAGTTTTACATGGTATTATGTCACTGACTCCAACTGATCCCAACTGATTCAAATAACAAACATTGTCTATTCATAATGAATGTCTATACATTTATGAATCAATATTCATAAATGGATGATTCCAACCTTTATGGTAGGCTTTAGAAAGTTGCTTTCAACTTTTGTATTTGCTGCTCTTTTTTCTTTTTCTTCTATTTTTTTTTTTTTTTGGTTTTTCAAGACAGGATTTCTCTGTCTAATAGCCCTGGCTGTTCTGGACTCACTTTGTAGAACAGCCTGGCCTTGAACTCACAGAGATCTGCCTGCCTCTGCCTCCCAAGTGCTGGGATTAAGGCGTGCACCAACATACCCGGCTGTATTTGCTGCTTTCAACAAATGATACACATGTATTGTTATGAGAGAAGGGCATGGAAAAGTATGGAATTTAAGGTTATAGCTAGACATTAGTTTAGGTTGTAAAAGTGATTACATGGGAAATCCAAGGCAAGTAAAGTTGGTTTTACATTATTCTCTTAAAAGAAGATTAAACAAACAGGCTGAGTACACAGTAGGCTAGCCATCTTAAGTCTTAAGTGACTTCAAGGTGCATTGTTAACTTTGGCTATGAGTCCAGGAAAAGATCCAGTCTTGTAGAATGTAAGAAATATTTACAGAATATTTCATCATCACAGCAGTCAACACCCTATGGAATGCTCCACTAGAGAAATGCGATTTTTCTCTTCAACTGTTTGGAAATTACATTTCTATTAGGCCTTCTGTTTCAAATGCTTCTTATTCACTCTAATGTTCTTTTCTGATGCTTTCTGTTTTTGATGTTTTGAGTAATGCATCTACTCATCTACACATTTAAGTATTCACTGAGCATTTTTACTGAGTCTGCTTAATGCTGAGAATTATAAAAGGCACTCATAATTCAATGGCCAAAAGCAGACACAATCCTCCACATTAGATATCTTCCAGACTAATTACATGGCATAAATCAAATGCTATGTAAATAATTAGAAAGGTTCACTGTTATTATCCATGAAAAAAATATTCATAATGCTTTTAAGATGTACCATGGGACTTTTAACTTTTTCAGGAAGCTGGTAGAGTGTTCCTGAAGAAAATGACATTTGAGATCTGAAGAGGAATAGAACATAAAGCATTCGGAATTTTTAGGCATACTGGAATCTGAAAAAATATAGAAACTACATGTGTGGTTTGTATAAGGTCCATGGTTTGTAAAAGCCCTAATGAAGAAGCTATACAACAAAAAAAAAAAAAAGTTTGAAAGCCAGGTGTGGTTGTACACGCATAAATCCCAGAACTCTAGAGAGAAAAACTGATGGATATCCAGGAAGAACTGGCCAGCCAGCCTAGTCTATTTAAGTGTCCCAGGCCAATGAGAAACTTTGTCTGTAAAAATAATGTGAATGACATCTGAGTTATGACAGCCAATATTTCCTCTAGCCTATACACACTCACACACACACACGTGAACACATACATCTATGTACATAGAAAATAGTATGCTTATAAAAACACTTGCACATCAATCTTTATTGTATTACTTTTCATACTACTGAAATTTTGGGAAGCAACCTAGGTGTCTGTCAACAGGAATGGGTAAGAAAATGCAGCTTATAGATACAATGGAATTTTTTTTAGCCATAAAGAAGAACAGAACAGTAACTCGAGACCATCATGTTAAGTGAATTAAGCTGGTCCCAGAAGGACACATATTGCAAGTATTCTCTCACTTGTGGGTCCTAGACTTTATAGATACATAAAGTCACACATATACGGAGAACATGAAAATAGAAACAATACTGTCAAGAGGAACAAAGAGCACTAATGGGAAAGGGGTGGAGCGAGAGAACAGAGAGCAGTGGAATACAAGGGAATATACTTAAAGCACATTACATAATTGCATTATAATGGCTGTGTATAAACCAGCATGATGAAATAAAAGGAACATTTGGAGTTCACTGCTAACTTTCTACTTTGTCTTATTTTTTCTAATGTTCAGCTATTTATCTATAGACGCAACTCTGCAGCGGCTGGAACCACATTCTTTCTACAATTTGAGTAAAATGACTCACATGTAAGTACAAGGAAAAGTGCAGAATAAACTCAAGCAAGAGCCAGCATTTAAAATATCCTTTACATGTATATATTTTATTTTTGTGGTGTAGAGTGTCCACAACATGTATGTGGAGGGTCAGAAGACAACTTGCGGAAGTCAGTTCTTTCCTTTCACCAACTGGGTTTGGGGATTGAACTCAGGTCGTCAGGCTTGGTGCCAAGGGTCATTAAATGTGAGCCGCCTCGCCAAATCTACAAACAGTGATGTGATTGATCACCTACAATGATTCTCATCTGTTATCTACCCAATGACATATGTGATGAAGGCCTGGCAGTAAAGTTGGTGCTTTATTCTGTCATACAGCTAACATCCTATGAAAACTGCATTTGAAACTGTTGCTAAAGCTGGTTATTTCACTCGATCACAATAACTGATCTTTATCTGTATAAGCACAATGCTAAATGAGGAGTGCCTCTCTACACAGAATTGAAATGCATGGTATCAAAAGAAGGATGGAGAGGCTATGAATGATATTCAAATGTTCTAGAGTCTTCAGATTATCTGAGAAGTGGTCCTCCTAGCTGCTTCTCTGTTACTGTAATAAAACAACCAACCAAAACAACTCAGGGGAAGATAGTGTTTATTTGATGTACAGGTTACAGTCCATCACTGGGATGTGAGGCAGGAACCTGGAGGCAGGGACAGAAACCACAGAGGCACACTGCTCACTAGCTCATTCACTATGACTTGCTCATCATCCTCTCTTATGTTCACTATGACTTGCTCATCATCCTCTCTTATGTAGCCCAGGCCCACCTGCCTAGGGATGGTACTGTTCACAGGGCCTGAGCACTCCAATTAAGAAAATGTTCCCAAGTTGTTGTCATACAGGTCTTTAACTTGCTTGGTTAGAGTTACCCACAGGTATTTTATATTGTTTGTGGCTATTGTGAAAGGTATTGTTTCCCTAATTTCTTTCTCAGCCCATTTATTTTCTTGTATAATGAAGGGCTTCTGATTTTTTAAAATTAATTTTGTATCCAGCCACCTTGTTGAAGGTGTTTATCAGCTGTAAGAGTTCTCTGTGGTGGAATTTTGGGGGTCGCTTATGTATACTATCATATCGTCAGCAAATACAGATAATTTGACTACTTTGTTTCCAATTTGGAACTTCAAGTCCTTGAGGAAAGGAATTGAAGAGGCCATCAGAAGATGGAAAGATCTCCCATGCTCATGGATAGGTAGGATCAACATAATAAAAATGGCCATCCTGCCAAAAGCAATATACAGATTCAATGCAATTCCTATCAAAATACCAACATAATTCTTTATAGACCTGGAAAAAGCAATTCTCAACTTCATATGGAATAACAAAAAAACCAGAATAGATAAATCAATCCTGTACAATAAAAAAAAAAACATCTGGAGGCATCACTATCCCAGATTTCAAGCTGTACTACAGAACAATAGTAATAAAAAGAGCATGGTACTGGTATAGAAACAGACCAGTGGATCAATAGAATCGAATTGAAGACCCAGAATTGAACCCACACACCTATGGACACTTAACTTTTGACAAAGAAGCCAAAACCGTACAATGGAAAAAGGACAGCATCTTCAACAAATGGTTCTGGTCTAACTGGATGTCGACATGTAAAAGAATGAAATTAGACCCATACTTAACAACTTGCACAAAACTTAAGTCCAAATGGATCAAAGAACTTAACATAAGGCCTGATACACTAAATCTATTAGAAGAGAAAGTGCTTAAAACCCTCGAACTCATCGGCGCAGGTCACAACATCCTGAACAGAACACCAACAGCTCAGGATCTAAGACCAACAATCAATAAATGGGACTTCATGAAACTGAAAAGCTTCTTCTGTAAGGCAAAAGACACTGTCATTCAAACAAAATGGCAGCCTACAGATTGGGAAAAAATCTTCACCAACCCCACATCTGACAGAGAGCTAATATCCGAAATTTACAAAGAACTCAAGAAATTAAATGCCAAGAAACCAAATAATTCAATCAAAAAATGGGGAACAGAGCTAAACAGAGAATTCACAAAGAAGGAATCCCTAATGGCTGAGAGACACTTAAAGAAGTGCTCAGCATTCTTAATCATCAGAGAAATGCAACTCAAGAAGACTCTGAGATTCCATCTCACACCTGTCAGAATGGCTAAGATCAAAATCTCAAATGACAGCACATGTTGGCAAGGTTGTGGAGAAAAGGGAACTCTCCTCCATTGCTGGTGGGAGTGCAAGCTTGTACAACCACTACGGAAATCAGTCTGGAAATATCTTAGAAAACTTGGAATAGCTCTACCTCAAGACCCAGCCGTACCACTTCTGGATATACATCCAAATGATTCCTCACCAAACCACAAGGACATTCCCTCATCTATGTTCATAGCAGCCTTATTTGTAATAGCTAGAAACTGGAAACAACCCAGATGTCCCTCAACCAAGGAATGGATAAAAAACTGTGGTACATCTACATAATAGAATACTACTCAGCCATCAGAAACAACGAAATCATGCAATTTACAGCCAAATGGATGGAACTAGAGAAGCTCATCCTGAGTGAGCTAACCCAGACTCAGAAGGATGCACATGACATCTATTCACTTATAATCGGATTTTACCCATATAGTACAGGATAACTATGCTACAGCCATTGCACCAAAGGGAACAGGAACATAGACTTTGTTATCTGTCAATGAGACACTTTGCCCTAGTGGTGCTGCCTTGTAGGCCCCCAGTGTCTGAGGAGGCTCTTGACCCTCATATGACTGCTGAACTGGGGTAGGGGACTAATATGTAGAGACACTCCACTCCGGAGGAGTGGGATGGAAGGGATGGGGGTAGAGGGTGGGAGAGTGGGACTGGAAGGGGTTGAAAGAGGGTACTGTGATAGAGATGTAATCTGAAGTAATACATAAACATAAAAAAAAGAAAAGAACATGTTCCAAACATACCCACAGGCAAACCTGATAGAAGCATTTCCTCAATTGAGATTCCTTCTTCCCAAGAATGGCTAGATTTGTATAATTTACCATCATCAACAACAACAACAACAACAACAAAACTAGCCAGCACCATGGCAAAAGTTCTAATAATATCAGACTTTTATAAATCAGGAATAAAGTTATAATCCATAGGAAAGTGATTCAAATAGTCGTAGAAGAATGGATAACTAAGAAGATAATAATTGGGGGGATGAAAGAATTAACTAATGTTTTAAGAGGCAAGAAATGAAAAGAAATAAATAATTGAGCAAATAGTAAATTCAATTCTAAATAATCATTGCATTATATGTAAAATAATAGTAGTAACAATACTAACTCAATTCTAGTTAAAATACAAACATTCCCATAGTGAGCAATTTTTAAAAATCTACTTGTGTTCTGCTTGCAAGATATATTTAAGTTCAATTTAAATGGGTTGAAAGTTGGCCTATATGACTGAATGACTAAGGTGGGAAGAATGTAGAGCAATAAAGGAAATCAATACCTAGAGAGCTGCTTAAAAGCATAAGGATCTGGTCCTTCATTTCTCCTCTTGTTCCTCTGCCCCCACCTTAGAGCTTCCCTCTCTGCTACTTTCCCATGAAGTTCTTGGGGATGTGTGTCTGCCAAGTTGTCTTGAGCAGGCCATGATCTCTGTTTCTGGTGTCACTGAGATTAACAAGTGTTTTTCACAATTTTTTTATCCATTCATCAGTTTAGGCACATCTGGGTTGTTTCCAGTTTCTAGCTATTACAAATAAGGCTGCTATAAACATAGATGAGGATATGTCCTTGTGGTTTGGTGAGGAATCATTTGGGTGGATACCCAGATTGGAATACTACTAAGCTATCAGAAACAATGAAATCATGCAATTTGCAGCCAAATGGATGGAACTAGAAAAGCTCATCCTGAGTGAGCTAACCCAGACGCAGAAAGATGCACATGGCATCTACTCACTTATAATTAGATTTTAGCCATATAGGATAACTATCCTACAACCAACACACCAAAAGGATCAGGAACATAGACTTTGTTACCTATCAAGGGGACAATTTGTCCTAGGGGTGCTACCATGTAGGCCCCCAGTTCAAAAGAAAGCTCTTAGCTCTCATATGACTGTTGAACTGAGAGGGGCTGATATGTAGGGACATTCCACATTGGAGTAGTGGAATGGGTGGGAGAGGGAGGAGAGGGAGGGAGGGTAGAACCAGGAGGGGTGGAAAGAGGGCACTATGATGGAGATGTAACTTGATGTAATAAATAAACATTACAATAAAAAAATAAAATAAAATAAAAAAGAAAATGTTGCTAGCACATGTTTAAGAAGGGGGAATATTTAATAAGAAAATAATAGGGAAAATCTGATTTGAAATTTGCTTACAGTTAGTACTTTATTTAAATTTGGACACGTCAGCAATTTGAAACCTCTATGTATCTATCTCATTCCCTTTATTCTCTCAACTCCTCTATGCCCTTCATTGAATGCTTCTGGAGGTCAATGGTCAGAATTTGATGTGCGGGATGAATGTGTCCCTCTGGTAAACGCCAGAATTTCTGTGAAAGTGCTAGAGGCTGTGGCAGAACTGGGGTTTAGGTCACAGAGGTCAGACACACACACACACACACACACACACACACACACACAAGTGTTTTCCAGAACATTCTAGAACCTAGACTAGATGCTTAATTACTGATCTAAACACTAACATGTTCCATCTGAATGAGCATTTTATTTGAAATTAAGGGGAATTAAGCAATAATGTCTTAGTTCAGTATCTTTTGTTCTGGTGATCTCCTTGAAATATTAATCAGATGAGGACAAGGAACAGTAGTTGGGGGAGGAAGAAGAGAGAGAAAAAGAAAAGTGGAAGAGAGAAGCGAAGAGAGGTTGGGGAGAAAAAACAAGATGGGGGAGAGAGATGAACAGGAGGTTAGCACAGACTCCATGCAGCCACTTGGGCATCCAGTACTGAAAGCAAAGTCTTCCTCAGATCTCCAAACTCATCCAGAGGGTTTATGCTGAGCCCAATTGTGTTTCTTCTTTACAGTGTCCTGGCTTTCTTGACTCATTGTGAGCTTCCTGCATTCTTGGATTGTAATCACTAACTTCCAAATTTGCCAAAGGCTGCAGCCTTTGACATCCACAAGATACCTTGACAGGACATGGGTCGGCGAGTCAGTCACAACTCTTGGAGACTGACATCTATCTTTTAAAAACTTTGTAAATTCAGAGACTGCAAGAGGCAGTCAATAATGTTGGTTAGTTTAGAAAGGAGAAAGGGAGACAGTGATCTGATCTCAACAGTTCAGACAGGCCATCCTGCAAACTGGTTGGGAAAGTTTTAAAGTGACATCCCTTTTCCTTTGGACTAAGTGGCTCCTAGATTGCAGCTTCAGAAGCTGTGAACACAGCTCTTTGTTCTGTAATTTAGTGCAAGCGCATTTGCCTGCTAGTCAGCAGACCACCTACTGAGAGCTCAGCTGGCTAAACTATATTTTGAACAATTTATCTCAGAAGTTGATGGTGGAACTCAGAGATTTTTACCTGACACATGAGTTATATGAAAACAATAAGAAAGGGATGATGAAGCTAGGATTCAACGACAATTTTATTGTGGTGACTATTCTTTTTATACTCTGAGCAAGGGCTCTCTACATCAAAGAAAGAATTACCTCATGGTTAAAAGACATTTATCACAAGGACAGATAAAACCATTGTAATAGGAGGGCACTTAATAATCACACATTTTAGTACTCAATTAAATGTTGCTTTTCTATACAAAAGTTTAAGATGACAGTATATACCTGACAAGCTATAAGGAATTATAACAAAACAGTTTGTGTATTTTGTGATTAAGATTTGTACTGAATTTAGGCATTTCTTGGTAGCCTCATTATATCCTAAGTTCATGGGAAGTTTAAAACCCTTAATTGGATTTATGGTTTGCATCTGGAGTCAGTCTTATCACCTCTAGAGTGAAAGCTTATCTGAGGTCATAAATCTACCTCAGGCCTGTCTCCTAATGAGATACACAATGTTTGGCAAGAGTATTTACTACAGCTTTATGTTTTTCTATCAACTATGTAGCTTCTTTAACTTTGAAAATTGTTTGAACTGAATCAGGAAGTTTATAAAGCCAATATCAGCAATAATAAAATCACCTTTATAGGACTCTGTGTGAAGTCTGGTCAAACAAGGAGAGTGGCACTTAGCAATGAGGGAATCTCCACTGCATGTCAGTAATAACATATAAAAAGAAAAGGGGGGATGTTCGCAAGAAGCAATTCTGGGGTACATCTTCAGTGTAGACTTTGTAAAATACCAGATAACTTTTCAGGAAGCTTACATGTTTATTGAACCCCTTTCTCAGAGCTTCTGACAGTGCCTGAACACTCTATGTTAAGGGAATAAGAATAGCAGATGGACATGAAGGAAGGAGCCTCAAGAGCATTTGGCTCCTGACACAAATTGATTCAAATTCTCCTTCACAGGCTAGGCTCTTGCTTCAATTTGGACTTTCACTCTCTCTAGTGAGAGGTCCCTTAGTACTTCTCCTGACCTCCTTCCCTTCTGTCTTTCTTTTTTTTTAGCTACTAGTTTCTTTTTTTTAATAATTTATTTTTTATTTCTTCAAGTTCAAAGGCTATGCTGGTTGTATTTTACAATAGCTCTTGTTTTACCTCTTTTGTGTTTCCTCTTACTCCTTGTAGCTCCCCATCTCCTTCTCCTCTAGAATGTCATTTGCCACCTTACTTGTGCTATTGTGCACAAATGGTGGCAATCCACTGTCCTCTTGCCCACTGCCCCTTGGTGGTTGCTCAGGAGGGCTGCACTACCTTTGTGACACTCTTTGGTGCCACTCACTCATTCAAGTTCACTTGTTAAAATAATTGCCTTTTATAAGGCAATTTTCTAGGCTGTGAATCATACCTAGAAAATTTGCAACATCTCCTGTTTCCCATTTGTTTGTCTCTGGTACCAACTCAAACTCTCCCCTCCCCACAAATGGCAAGCTCTGGCAAGTGTGTCACTTGCCTTAGAAAGAGAGAGAGAGAAAGCATCTTGTACAAGCCAGGAGTGTCATGTGAAGGTAGAATAGGGTAGCCAGTGGCTTCACTCTGTCCAGGACAGAGGGAATTACAAAGATACATGCCTTTAAGTTTTAAAACTATGATAAATATAAAGGCTAGTTTTGAGTCTTAGGTAGGGTCTTAGTTGGGTAGGAATCATAATTTAATACTTAACATGGCTAAGTCCTTTGGAATGGAAATGGCTAGTACTTACACTTCAAACACTGAGAGTGGTTTTGCAGAAAATCCCTGTAGAGAGTGTTAAATTATTTCCCTGGGTAAGAATTTCCTGGGACAATACAGTTATTTCATCAATAGAATGGAACACTGAGGTTGTGTTCTTATAAGCAATAAGACATACATTGCAGAAGAGGGGAAGTGGACAGTTTCTGCTCTCTAACTCTGTCATCTGTCTTTCAGGGTGTGTTTCATAGTCATTATCTTTATAGCATAGTTCTCAGTTTTTTTTCTTTTTGCAAGAACATTGAGATGCCTTTTTCCTAAGTCCTTAGTGCCCCAGCTTTCTCTGGACTTGTGAAAATAATCATAATAAAACCATTACATACAGAAAGATTTCAATTGTAGATACATCTAGCCTCTCATGGTCTGACTGAAAGAAGTTGAGATAACTATAAATGTCCATGTGCCTGTTGAAGGAAGAAGTGCTGTTATTGTCCCTATTTATAGAGGAGGAAGCTATGACTCAAAGAGATCAAGGACATTGTCCAAAGTTACATGGCCAGAAGTAGCAGAGTATTGAGCAGTAAATAGCACATTTCAGATCCATGACACAATGTAGATGAACCTTATCTCACAGATATTAAGCTGAATGACAGAAGTAAAACTCGATAGGTCACTTGCTATGTGCATCCCTTTAGGAATGTCCACATTAGGCAAAGCTGTCAAACTATTATAGAGCAGGACCTGGGAATCGAACTCAGTGCTCTAGCAAGTACTTAGCAAGCACAGACCCTTGGGTCTGATCCCTAGCACTAAGAAAGGGGGGAGAAAGAATGAAAGGGAAAAGAGGAGAGGGAAGGTGGGAAGGGAGGTTAGGGGAGGAGCTGGGAGGAGAGAAGAGAAGAGAAGAGAAGAGAGGAGAGGAGAGGAGAGGAGAGGAGAGGAGAGGAGAGGGGAGGGGAGGGGAGGGGAGGGG
>CAJQZJ010032499.1:2830084-2851463 GCA_907164525.1 Lophiomys imhausi | reverse complement strand
GTAATAAATAAATAAGTGTTAAATAATAATTTAAAAGTTCGGTTACACAAGCTAGCCATTTAGGCTTACTTACTCTGTCCCTTTCACCTGCAATTTCAATTAAAAGACACTTGGCCCTTTTTGCAATGCTGTCATCTGCTGTGACTCATGAACCTCCCATTTCAATGATCACGTCATGGCAACATTACTGGCTTCTGTCAATATAAAGATGTCTGTCCTCTGTCCTCAGTTGCTTGTGAAAACCACTGGAGAGTTTTTTTCCTACCAAAATCTAAAAAGAAAAAGAGGAAGAGAAGAAAAAAAATAAAAACAACATACAAACAAAACTTTGAGACTACAGTTGAGAGAAAGGTAGTCCATAAATTCAAATGGACTGAGATCAAGTCCACAATTGCAAGAGGGGCAATTGTGTCTGAGGGAGAAGCTGGGGATCTGTGGTTAATGACATATAATCCCTGTCCTACCACATAAGTACATCAAAGTCTTTTCATGAACTTTTGTTAAACTTGATTTATCTTTAATGAAAACAGGAAGGGATGTATTGTGCTGATAGTGCTCTTGTAACTCTTACAGAGAAATCCGGAACACCAGAAGCTTAACTTACATAGACCCTGATGCCCTAACAGAGCTCCCCTTGCTAAAGTTCCTGTAAGTATTGACTCCTTCCTCACTATCACGTGTGTGTATGTGTGTGTGTGTTTGTGTATGCATGTGTGTGTATGTGAGTATGTGTTCACGTGAGTGTGTTCATATGTGTGCATGTGTGTATGTGAGTATGTGTTCATGTGTGTGTGCATGTGTATGTGCATGTGTGTGTCTGTGAGTATGTTTTCGTGTGTGTGTGTGTCCATGTGTATGTGCATGTATGTGTATGTGTACTTTAGAGTTGTGATGTTGTTGTCCATCAAGAATCTCCCTAAGATGATATTGTCTAATATCTTAATGGTGTTATAGGGTTGTTTCTTGTGATTTGTCACCCTTCCCTATTGGGCAAAATACCAGAGGAAATGGCTCACATGTTTAAGCCTATCCCAAAATGTCAGCACATAATTCTGGGACCAGAGACTGTTTCAAGAGACAAGAGGAAGAAAATAGTAAATTATATATGTAGTCTTCAAAGTCTTTGAAACAAAACCAGATCCTGAGCACCAATTGGTTAATTTTGTTTGGAAACAACATGTTTATATTTATATTTATACTTATTTTTATTTCTTGGCAAAAACAACAGTAGAAATCTCTAAAAACCAAAGCCTCAAAATGGAAGGAGCACACTTCTCCTTGGCTTTCGTAATGACTTATGAGATAGCCATCAACTCCATGAGATCAGGGTTGTGCTGGCTCTGCTTCATCTTTACTGCCTAGCACACAATAGGTACTACAGAAAGATGTCTTGAGTTTGACCCAAGGCCCCATAGACACCAGCTGGCAGAACCTTGTTTCCTGTGTAAATGCAATTTTGAAAATTAGAAAACAAAAAACAGTATGATGGAAATAAAAACCAACCTTAATCCCTGTGCCTAGAAATAATCACTATTAACATTTAGTTCACTTCCATTCAGGATTTTAAAATAAAAGCACATCCCACAGATATTTTATGAGGTAAATCTTTAAGGATAGATAGAAGTTATTCAGGAAGTGCAGGGACAGAGGTAGAAGGGGCATGCAAAGGGAAAGGAGACCATGATAAAGGCAGAAGCACAGAACTATGTGGCTCGATTGGGAAAACGAGAAACAGCCCAGTGCTGAAGGGGTGGGAGTGGGAGATGCCAGAAATAATGGCATGTGTGATTGAGAGGTGTCTTGTGGGACAAGGCAGTCAGGCCTTTTATGAACTTGCTTTCAACTCAATGGATGGTCAATCAAGTAATTAGAGGAGACATCAAAGAAGAAAAGAATTCATTTAGTGGTTTTTGGACAGTAGAGAGGACTTGCTTCAAGTCTCATTAATCTTACATTTCCAGCCTCCACTTAACTCTTAGGTGCTTTTTGTCCTAGTCTTTTTCATGAACCCCCAACCACAACTGAACTATAGTCATATTTCATATATACCCATGCATGGCATATCACTTCTCTCCCTCTGGATTATCCTGTTTATTCAGTATGATTTCTCTGGCTCCTGCTACCTCTTCAATCCAATGTCTTCTTTAGAGTCAAGACTGAATGTGCTTTTGAACATATATCAGTGAAACTTCAGGTTTTTTGCACTACAAGAGCTGGGTGGGTTCTAAGTCTCTCTCTCTCTCTCTCCATGAAAATACATCTTTCAAAATGTATTCTGTGTCCACTAGCTATGTTCTAGTAGCTGAGAAAAGTGTTGTAAGAATTAAATCCTGGAAGCATTAGGAGCATCTAAACTTTTGTGTTCATGTTGTATTTTGTACATCTCTGAATCTTGACATATTTTTCCCTTGATGAGATGAATTTTGAAGGGAGAAACTATTGTCTTTCAAATTTTTCTTCCATTTTGGGTGTGTTTCGTTAAATGGAACTGCTGTATGCCCACATGTCACTATTGCAGAAAAGCCCTTCTTGGAAAAATAATAATTAACATGATATAGGTTTTTGGGTGTGGATGGGACAGGGTCTCTCTACATAGCTGTGGCAGATAGCCCTAGCTGTCTTGGTACTCACTATGTAGAACAGGCTAGCCCCATACTCATAGAGATCCTCCTACCTCTGTTTCTTGAGTACTGGAATTAATGGCATAGGCCACCATACCACAATGAAGAATTTAAAGCAGGAAAGCTGACTTGGACTTGGGTAGTCATGTGTTCTTTCTCCATTGGCCTTTTACAGCCCACCTCCCAACATACACACGCAATGACTTTCAATTAAAACACTCTCTCTTTTCCTTTCTCCCCTGTCCCCTCCTTTCCTTGTCTCTTCCTCTTCTATTTGTAGGAATCTCACGTTCATATAATCCACAGAGAATTCTAAGCAGCATGTAAGTGTCACTGTTATTGACTGAATAAAATTATTATACTTTGAAGGAATATTATCCCAATCTGGAACTAGCATTTGCCACAGTCATGAGATATTGAGTGGAGGACTTGGGTTTTTACCTCATAAACTCATGCTTTCAGACATTATGGTATACGTTCTAGGTATTGATTTTTATACCTAAAATTTTCATTTCTTTTTTTAATGTAGTGGAATTTTCAACACTGGACTTAGAATATTTCCTGACCTGACCAAAATTTATTCCACTGATGTATTCTTTATACTGTAAGTATGTGCAACATGCAGTATTTTGTACATTTTGTATACCCCTGAAAAGAACTGGGGTACAGTCATGGGAACTGGTAGAAGCCAGGAAAAATAATCAGTTCTAAGGGAAAGCAGTGAGCCGGGTATCAATGTTGAAGGATGGAATAAAGCATAAGTGAAGAATGGCCACTGAATTTACTAACTGTAGGCAACTGGTGATTCTGACCAAAAAAAGGCTTTTGAAGGATGATGTAAGTTTTATGTCACTTGATATAAGGTAAAGTCATGGCAAAGGAGGGAACCTCAAACAAGAAAATGACTTCATAAGATGAAGATTAACACCAGGGAGATCCAAGATGGTGGTGGCCTGCACAGACACATTTTGATTTCGGGGTTAACAGTCACAGGGCGGTGAGTGTTGCAGGACGCTGTACAAAAGGCACGACCCCTTCTAAATCTCACCCAGCTACCCAGGGACCACTGAGGATCCCTGGGCAGGACGCTCCTTCCCACTCTCGGACACGAGAAGGAAGCCACAGGACCCGGGAATCAGGATCACCCATCCCCCACCAGGAGAGACCCCTGGTAAGTTCCAACCTAATACCCAGCGGGCAGATTCAGATCCCACACAGAGATAATACCCACCCTGCTGTGGAGCCGCAGGTCTCCCACAGACGATCCAACTATCTGGCGAAAGGTTGTGACCCTTGGAAGTGACCACAGCTCAGCTGCAAAGTGCCTTCAGACTGCAGATCACAGTCTGTGATGAAACTGGCTAGTTTACAAGCTGCAGGACCCAAATCCAGATGACAGCAAAAAAATTCCACATGGCCAGAGGCCCCAGACCAAAAAAAAAAAAAAAAAAGTGAAATGTCTCCAACAAAAGAAAGCAACGCTATTCCATCCAGCTCGAACCACCTCACCACAACTGAAACACATGAAAATGATGACAATTCTACATTATGGAAAGTAATAGAGTCCCTTCAAGAAGAACTTAAATCTATGAAGGAATTCAAAGAAGCGACAATTTTACAAGTCAAAACAATGAATAACTACATTAAAGAGCTCCAACCCAAGGTGACTAAGCTTGAACAGAAAAAGGACAGAGCAATGAAAGATTTCCAGGCAAAAACAAGCAAACTGGAGAAAGAAATGTTCAAAATGAACAATACCATTCAAGACATGAACATAGAAATGGAAACAATAAAGAAAACACAGTCAGAGTTAAAAGAGGAAATGCAGAATCAAGGGAAGAGAACAGGAACTATGGATGTGAGTATCAAAAATAGGATGCAAGACATGGAAGACAGGGTCTCAGGCATGGAAGATTCGATGGAAGAAATCAGTACAACATCCAAAGAAAATGAGAAAGCTAAAAAATCTCTCACCCACAACATCCAAGAAATCAAGGACTCAATGAAAAGATGGGACCTAAGAATTATAGGCATAGAGGAAAGAGAAGACTCCCGAATCCATGGTCCAGGAAATATCTTCAAAAAAATCATAGAAGAAAACTTCCCAAACCTAAAGAAAGAGATGCCAATAAAAATCCAAGAGGCTTACAGAACACCGAACAGATAGATCAGAAAAGAAACTCCTCTCACCACATAATATTAGAAACTCCAAATGTAGAGAACAAAGAAAGGATATTAAAAGATGTAAGAGAAAAAGGCCAAGGCACATACAATGGCAGACCCATCAGAATCACACCTGACTTCTCCTCAGAAACTTTAAAAGCTAGAAGGGCCTGGACAGATGTCCTACAAGTCCTGAGAGAACATAGGTGCCCAGCCAGACTACTATACCCAGCAAAACTCTCTATCAACATAGAAGGAGAAAACAAGATATTCCATGACAAAATCAAATTCAAACAATATCTCCTCACAAACCCAGCCCTACAGAAGATTCTAGAAGGAAAATTCCAACACAGAGAAGATAACCACACCCAAGAAAACAGAGGAAATAGAAACCTCCACAGCAACTAAACAAAAAGAAACACAAGACATCCAGCTATACCAAAATAATGGGAAATAACAACCCCTGGTCACTAATATCCATCAACATCAATGGACTCAACTTGCCAATAAAAAGACACAGACTTACAGATTGGATCGGTAAACAAGACCCATCTTTTTGCTGTATACAAGAAACACACCTCACTATTGAAGATAAACACTATCTCAGAGTAAAGGGCTGGGAAAAGGTTTTCCAAGCAAATGGACCCAGGAATCAAGCTGGATTAGCCACCCTCAGATCAGACAAAAAAGACTTCCAATTGAAGTTAATAAAAAAAAAAGACAGAGAAGGGCACTACATACTCGTTAAAGGAAATATCCACCAAGAGGACATCTCAATACTGAATATCTATGCCTCAAATACAAAGGCACCTACATTTATAAAAGAAATGCTTCTAAAACTTAAAGCGCACATCGATCCAAACACTTTAATAGTGGGAGACTTCAACACCCCACTCACAACTATGGACAGATCATCAAGACAGAAGCCAAACAGAGAAATAATGAGTCTAACAGACATCATGAACCAAATAGACCTAACAGATATCTACAGAACGTGTCACCCAAACACAAAAGAATACACCTTCTTCTCAGCACCTCATGGAACCTTCTCCAAAATCGACCATATAGTTGGACACAAAGATAGCCTCAACAGATACAAGAAAATTGAAATAACCCCTTGTATCTTATCAGACCACCATGGAATAAAGCTGGACTTCAATAGCAAAAGAATCAACAGAAAGCCTATGCACACATGGAAATTGAACAACTCTTTACTAGAGGACCACTGGGTCAGGGAAGAAATAAAGAAGGAAATCAAAGACTTCTTAAAATCCAACAAAAATGCAGACATAACATACCCAAACCTATGGGACACAATGAAAGCTGTGCTACGAGGAAAGTTCATAGCACTAAGTGCCTTCAAAAAGAAAATTGTGAAAGCTCATATTAGCGAATTAACAGCTAAACTGGGTGAATTGGAAAAAAAAAAGAAGCAAACACTCCCAAGAGGAGCAGAAGACAGGAGATCATCAAACTTAGGGCTGAAATCAACAACTTGGAAACAAAAAGAACTATACAAAGAATCAATGAAACCAAGAGTTGGTTCTTCGAGAAAATCAACAAAATATACCTACCCTTAACCCAATTAACTAAAAGACAGAGGGAGAAAACACAAATCAACAAAATCAGAAATGAAAAGGGAGAAATAACAACAGACATTGAGGAAATCCAGAGAATATTTGGATCCTACTTTAAAAGTCTTTACTCCACTAAATTTGAAAACTTAAATGAAATGGACAATTTTCTTGATAGAGTCCACCTACTGAAACTAAATCAAGATCAGATAAACAGATTAAACAGCCCTATAACCCCTAAGGAAATAGAAACAGTCATTAAAAATCTCCCAACCAAAAAAAGCCCAGGGCCAGATGGCTTTAGCATGGAATTCTACCAGACCTTCAAAGAGGAGCTAACACCAATGCTTTTCAAAATCTTTCACAAAATAGAATCTGAAAGAACATTGCCAAACTCATTCTATGAGGCCACAGTCACCCTGATTCCTAAACCACACAAAGACCCAACAAAGAAAGAGAACTTCAGACCAATCTCCCTCATGAACATAGATGCAAAAATACTTAATAAAATACTAGCAAACTGAATTCAAGAACACATCAAAAGTATCATACACCATGATCAAGTAGGCTTCATCCCAGGAATGCAGGGATGGTTCAACATATGAAAGTTTATCAGCGTCATTCACCATATAAACAAGATGAAAGAAAAAACCACATGATAATCTCGCTAGATGCAGAAAAAGCATTTGACAAAATCCAACACCCCTTCATGCTAAAAGTTCTGAAGAGAACGGGCATACAATGACCATACGTAGAAATAATAAAGGCAATATACAGCATGCCAGTAACCAACATCAAATTAAATGGAGAGAAGCTTGAAGCATTTCCTCTAAACTCAGGGACAAGACAAAGATATCCACTTTCACCATATCTCTTCAATATAGTACTTGAAGTTCTTGCTAGAGCAATAAGACAACGAAAGGAGATCAAGGGGATAAACATCGGAAACGAAGAAGTCAAATTATCCCTATTTGCAATGATATGATAGTATATATAAGCGACCCCAAAAATTCCACCAGATAACTCTTACAGCTAATAAACACCTTCAGCAAAGTGGCTGGATACAAAATTAATTCAAAAAAATCAGAAGCCCTTCTTTATACAACAAACAAAAGGGCTGAGAAAGAAATAAGGGAAACAACCCCCTTCACAATAGCCACAAACAACATAAAATACCTGGGGGTAACTCTAACCAAGCAAGTAAAAGACCTATACAACAAGAACTTCAAGCCCTTGAAGAAAGAAATGGAAGAGGCCTTTAGAAGATGGAAAGATCTCCCATGCTCATGGATAGGTAGGATCAACATAATAAAAATGGCCATCCTACCAAAAGCAATATATAGATTCAATGCAATTCCTATCAAAATACCAACACAATTCTTTATAGACTTGGAAAGAGCTATTCTCAATTTCATATGGAACAACAAAAAGCCCAGAATAGCTAAATCTATCCTGTACAATAAAAAAACATCTGGAGGTATCACCATCCCAGATTTCAAGCTGTACTACAGAGCAATAGTTGTATAAACAGCATGGTATTGGTATAGAAACAGACCAGTAGATCAATGGAATCGAATTGAAGATCCAGAAATAGACCCACACACTTATGGCCACCTAATTTTTGACAAAGAAGCCAAAACGGCACAATGGAAGAAGGACAGCATCTTCAACAAATGGTGCTGGTCCAACTGGATGTCCATTTGTAAAAGAATGAAATTAGACCCATACTTATCACCTTGTACAAAACTTAAGTCCAAGTGGATCAAAGACCTTAACATAAGCCCGGTCACACTAAATCTACTAGAAGAAAAAGTGGGAGAAACCCTTGAACTCATTGGCACAGGTGACAACTTCCTGAACAGAACACCAACAGCTCAGGACCTGAGATCAACAATCAATAAATGGGACCTCATGAAACTGAAAAGCGTCTGTAAGGCAAAAGACACTGTCATTCGAACAAAACGGCAGCCTACAGACTGGGAGAAAATCTTCACCAACCCCACATCTGACAGAGGGCTAATATCCAAAATCTACAAAGAACTCAAGAAATGAAATGCCAAGAAACCAAATAATCTAATCAAAAAATGGGGGACAGAGCTAAATAGAGAATTCACAAAGGAGGAATCCCTAATGGCTGAGAGACACTTGAAGAAATGCTCAACATCCTTAATCATCAGAGAAATTCAACTCAAGATGACTCTGAGATTCCATCTCACACCTGTCAGAATGGCTAAGATCAAAAGCTCAAATGTCAGCACATGCTGGCGAGGGTGTGGAGAAAGGGGTACCCTACTCCATTGCTGGTGAGAGTGCAGGCTTGTGCAACCACTATGGAGGCCAGTCTGGCAATATCTTAGAAAACTTGGTATAGCTCTGCCTCAGGACCCAGCCATACCACTTCTGGGTATACACCCAAGTGTCTCTTCATGGAATCATAAGGAAGTTTCCTCATCTATGTTTATAGCAGCCTTATTTGTAATAGCTAGAAACTGGAAACAACCCAGATGTTCCTCAACCAAAGAATGGGTTAAAAAACTGTGGTACATCTACACAATGGAATAGTATTCAGCTATCAGGAACAATGAAATTATGCAATTTGCAGCCAAATGGATGGAACTAGAGAAGCTCATCCTGAGTGAGCTAACCCAGACTCAGAAGGACGCATATGGCATCTATTCACTTATAGTAGGATTTTAGCTATATAGTAGAAGGTATCGATACTACAACTAACACACCAAAGAGAACTTGGACATAGACTTTTTATTTTTAATTTTTAATTTCTATTTTTATTTGTTTTTTATATTTTTTTCTATTTTTTAGTCTTTTTTATCTATTTGTCTGCTTATTGGTTTGTTTGTTTAGTAGTTTTCTCTCCCGGGCCATGAGACACTTTTCATTGATAGTACTGCTTCGTAGACCCCCAATGAATGA
Organism: Lophiomys imhausi; assembly: GCA_907164525.1. Taxonomy (NCBI): domain Eukaryota; kingdom Metazoa; phylum Chordata; class Mammalia; order Rodentia; family Muridae; genus Lophiomys; species Lophiomys imhausi. The sequence continues at coordinate 2,842,174 of CAJQZJ010032499.1, read as the reverse complement.
GGAGGAGGCTCTTGGCCTTCATACAACCTCTCAACTGAGATGAGGGACTGTTATATAAGGACACCCCACCCCACAGAAATGGGATGGAAGGGTTAGGAGGTAAAGAAAAAAAATGAAATGTGATGTTTCGGCCTTTTACTACTAATTGTCATAAACTGTTTAGGATAATTAAGAAATGCAAACTAATAGTTACGTAAGCCGGTCATTCTGTAAGGGACTATGACAGCCTATTATAGTTATTTTCTAAGCTAATCAGAAATATAGCTGCTAAGAGACAAGCAACATCTGCTTACCCTAATATAAGAGATAGATAGGGCCTCTTCAAAAACCTCAAGAGATCTGCAGAATATGGCATTCAAAGATGTTTTCATAACTTTAGATTTTTTTATATCAAGACATATCAACTCCTGATAGCACCCCCTATTCTCCTCCAAGTAGAAGATGAGCATCAAAGAATCTCCAGTGGGAGATGATTGAATTAGTCGCAAGCCTATCTCTTGGTAGGAAAAGCCCCTTGCTCCAACTGTAGACAGAATGCTGTCCAAAAAGGACAAAACCTGGAAGCAGGTAAGTTGACAGCCTAGCTCTGCCAAGACTGGGTAGGTAAGTCCTTCATAACCCCTGCTCTACAATCAATGTCTGTCAGAGAAACAGGGCCAAACAGCTGAAGATCGATGCTGTAATGTATGGAGAGAAAATGGGAACTGTCCAGGCAGCCACTGGTATGTCATTTCTTAGTTGGGAAGCTGCAGGCCCTGTACTTCCTATAAAATCAGATATATTTATCCCTCTCAGGTCTCTGAGGTGGTTGAAGAACAGATAGCTAGAGTCTCATAACTAAATTTTGAGTTGTTTAGGAGTCAAGAGAGTGTTATAGATCTAAGAAGATACTTTTAAAATTGTGTTGCAAGTTAGTATGAATGTTGAGTCAGATATAGAACTTTAAACTAATGGAGATGGTTAGATAGTAGAATGTTAAAGTCAGGTACCAAATACATATGGACTGGACATTGGGAATGTACGTTAAGCCATATAACCCTCATAACTGTGGCCTAATTAGCTCTGTTGTTTTGTATTGTATTTATTATTATAAGAGAAAGAGCCATTTGTTGGACTGAAAGGGGAAACTGTAGGGGGAAATAAGATATACCTTAAACTTAAAAGAAAAAAAAAAGGAAGAGGATGGGGGGTTGAGGGTGGGAGGGTGGGACTGGCAGGGTGAATAGGGAGGGGAGTGTGATTGAGATGTAACTTGAAGAAATAAAAAATAGAGGAAAAAAACTGAAAAAAAAAAAAAAGATTAACACCGGGCAGTGGTGGCACACGTCTTCAATACCAGCACTTGGGAGGCAGAAGCAGGAAGATCTCTGCAATTTTGAGGCCAGCCTGGTCTACAAAGTTAGTCCAGGCCAGCCAGAGCTACGCAGAGAAACCCTGTCTCAATAAATAAAGCAAACAAACAAAAAGTATTAGGGATTAGGTTTTCAGCAGGCCTGTAAGGCATTTTCTTAACTAGTGATTGATGGGGTGGGCCCAGCCCATTGTAGGTGGTGCCATCCCTTGGCTGGAGGTCCTGAAATCAGGCTGAGCAAATCATGAGGAGCAAGTCATAAGCAGCACCCCTCCATGGCCTCAGCTCAGCTCCTGCTTCCAGGTCCTTGCCCTGCTTGAGTTCCTGTCCTGACTTCTTTTGATAATGAACTGTAATGTGGAACTGTAAAGTGAATAAACCCTTTCTTCCCCAAGTGTCTTTGGTCATGAAGTTTTATCACAGCAATAGTAACTCTAACTACGACAGGATTCAAGAGAGAATTGTGGCCAGGGGAATTAAAGAGAAGGAAGAAAACCAACTCTTTTGAGTTTCACTATTGTTCTACCAATTTCCTTTCTGTTGTCAAAAGAACAGTGTGGAGGAGGCTGGAGAGATGGCTCAGTGTTTAGGAGCGCTTGCTGCTCCTGCAGGATACCTGGGTTCAATTCTCAGCTCATGATGGTTTGTAACTCCAGTTCCAGGGGATGCTATGCCTTTTTCTGACCTCCATGGGGACAAGACACTGGGGAGGAGATGGTTTATTTGGTTACAGTTCCAAGTTACAGGCCTTCATTTCAGGGAAGTCCATCAGCTGGTCACATCATACCCATAGTCAAGAGCAAAGAAATAGTAAGTACATCCTTGCTTGCTTGCAACTCGGTAAGCTTCCTCTACTCTTAAGTGATTCAGAATTAAGCTCATGTGATGGTACCACCCATATTCAGAGAGGGTCTTCCCACCTCAGTTAAGCAAGTCAATTTCCAGTCTTTTATTTCATGTTTTAATGAAATGTTTTATGTATTTAGTGTATATGTGTCTTTACATGGAGTTAGGGTGCCTTGTGGAGGTCAGAAGACAACAATCAGGATTTGTTCCCTCCTTCTACTATGTAGGTTCTCAGAGTCAAACTCAGGTTGTTAGACCTGACAGCAAGTGCCTTTACTCACATAACTGCCTCGAAGTCTTCCCCCCCCCACACACACACACATTTCATTTTTAAATGGGAAAAAATGATCAAATGATTTCTGAGAGGGATGACTGAATTGGCAAAGGAAAGGTACTGATAACAATAACAGTTTATTTTTCATCTTTTCTGATAACTTCCCACTCTCCTATGCATCATACTTGCTTCACTCAACCACCTTTTAACGCATAAAGGGAACTTACTGTTTTTCTTTTCAATGATCAGTAAAGCAAAGGACTAGAAAATTCAAATGAGTGTGTGCTCTGAGTTCCACAAAGCAGTCAAGGGCTGTGCTTTGGATTAACTGTCTGATGCTTTTCTCCATAGACCAGTTGTCTTACCTTATCATACAAAAGAAAAGGTACATCTGCAGCAGAATTGCAATGGTTGAGTTTGCACTTCATTGTCAGCAAAGTGTAGAATGGCTAGCTGCAAGCCGTTGTGTGAAATAGTTATTGTATTCTGGGAGTTTTACTGCAACCCTTAAAACTTCTACTTCCCGAGTAAATGACATAAAACCACTATATTTTATTAATATGCTATGAGCGAGCCTTAAGTTGGGCAGGTTCTGAGCTATAATAATCCTACCACCCTTAAAACCTAGATAAATGTTTGTCACTTGCCAATCTGGTGACTCTTGGGCAGCTTCTACTCCATTAGTCTGTCCTCGGGGTGCGTTTCATTCAGCCACATGTTCCTGGTCCATAACTCTAATGAATACATGTTCATTGTCTCCTCTCTTTCCTGTCCTCTCTCTCTCTTCTTGTCGTCCTTCTCTGACCCCAAACCCGGAAACCTTCACCCTGCCTACCTCTCTACTACCCAGCCCAGGCTGTCAGCAACTTTATTAACTAATGGGGTTGGGGCAAGGTTTACATTTTGAGTATGTGAGAATCTGCTCATAAGATCTTGAGGGCAAGTAATTAACACCTGAATACATAGCAATTCCAGACCAACCCCAACATCAAGCTCTTTTTGTTGTTGTTGTTGTTGTTGTTGTTTTCTTTCAAGACAGAGTTTCTCTAAGTAGTTCTGGCTGTCCTGGAACTCACTCTGTAGACCAGGTTGGCCTCAAACTCAGAGACTGACCTGCCTCTGCCTCTGAAGTGCTAGTAATAAAAGGCATGTGCCACCACTGCATGGCATACTGCAAATTCTTAATTTTGTTTTTCCAGGAAAAAAATGACCATGTATCTTTGCTACAGATAAGCTCAGTTTAAACATTAGTAGTGCACTGGGAGCACCTGCTGGGCAGTGTTTTTCAAATAGAGGATATTCTAATGATAGTCATGAAACGAAACATGTTGATCTCTTTCCCCTGATCCTTCTATTGACATAGAAAATTCTAGTTGCTATGGACATAGTGTTACAGACTCAGAAGTCTCTGAGCTCCATCTGCTTCATGATAAAGAGTAAAGCAGAGACCTCTGCTCACACTGGAGCGTGTCTGCTTGATGCACAATGGACTCTGCTCTCACCACTTCATGTGACCACCAGTGATAAGAAGCAGGCCAAAGAAATAGCTAAAACTGAGATGTGTTATGGCTGGCTCTTTGAAGGGCACATATGCAACAAGAACCCATTCCTGATCTGCGTCTTTTCTCAACTGTTTTCATCTCTTTCCCTTGCAGTGAAATCACAGACAACCCTTACATGACTTCAGTCCCTGAAAATGCGTTTCAGGGAATATGCAATGAAACCTTGACCCTGTGAGTATTTCCAATTTCACTCTGGCTAGCACCTTAATTTTATCTGAGGTTCTTATTATGGTTTTTATAGCCATCAAATGTGTCTGAGTTTTACAGAAGAATGCTACCTTCTAATGTATACTCTGTATCTGGAAGGGTTTCGTAGAGTTGAGTATTGCCTTGTGGTGTGATATTCTATAGACCACAAAGAGGATGATGTAACAACTCCATGTTCTTTTATGGCGAGGGGTTGGTGTATTTGTTCCAAGAAGGGCCAGGTAGGCTGTACATGTTATACTGTGACTGAAAAGCAGCTAAACACATACATAAGTCACTGGGCTAGTCTGTGTTGTAATTAAGTCCCTTTATGGAAACAGAGTGTGGATCAGATGTGGCCTGTAGGTTTTGTGGCACAGCATCCTATATCTAAATATCCCCATTCTCAGAGCAGTGGTGCCCAGTCTGTGATTCACAACCCTTTCAGAGTCAAATGACCCTTTCACAGGGGTTGCATATTAGATACCCTGCATATCAGATATTTACATTATGATTCATAACAGCAGCAAAAATTACAGTTAGGAAGTAGCAAAGAAAATAATTTTATTATTGGGGGTCACCACAGCATGAGGAACTGTATTAAAGGGCCGCAGCAATAAGGTTGAGAACCACTCCTTTGGAAGCAGTAGTTCCACAGAGTAAATGTGACTTTCACAGAGTCCCTGAATACAGAGTAGTGCCACTAAAGGCTTTTCATATTCTGAAAGTGCTTGCTTTCTTTTCTCCCCGCCCCCCTCCACAGGGTTTCTCTGTGTGACAGAGCCCTTGATGTCCTGGACTCACTTTATAGACCAGGCTGTCCTCAAACTCACAAAGATCAGCCTGCCTCTGCCTCCCAAATTCTGGGATTAAAAGTGTGCAGTACTGGTACTGCCTTGTAGGTCCCTAGTGTATGAGGAGGCTCTTGGCCCTCATATGACTTCTGAACTGGGACGGGGGACTGTTATGTAGGGACCCTCCACTCCAGAGGAGTGGGATGGAAGGGTTAGGGGGTAGAGGGTGGGAGGGCGGGGCTGGGAAGGGGGGAAAGAGGACACTGGGATGGAGATGTAACCTGAAGCAACAAATAAATAAAATTTTTTTTAAAAAGTGTGCAGTACCACGCCCAGCTCTGCAAGTGCTTTCTCTCAGAGATCACAAAGTATGACAGAGCTTCTAGAAAACAATGGTTTTGCTCAGAATTCATGACTTGCTCTTTGGGTGTTCAAAAGTAGATGCTGAAAGATGGGGATGTTGCTGTGTTAGTATAGTGTTTGCTCGGCATGCATGAAACCCTGGGCTCCTTCCCTATTACCCTATAAATGGGGCGTGGTAGCACATGCCTATAGTCCCAGCACAGGAGGTGGAGGCAGGAGGATCTGAGGTTCAAGATCATCCTTAGCTTTATGGAAAGTTCCAGACCCAGTTTCAAAACACAGGAACAAATCAAAGTGGATGCTAAATCAAGGATAGCCATAAAATATTCTAATAGAGAAGATCTAATGAGAATATAAAAGATAGCTTAATTCTCCAAGCTGTTAGAAATTTCTCCTCTCATTGTGTTAGCCCCAAAATGGAGTTAGAGCCACCACTGCAGACCCCTTTTCTCTATTTTCCATAGCACCACCCCAACTCAAACTTACTGGATTTGTTTGTTTGTTTACCTATAGGACCACCTGAGTTCTCTACCACTGGTCACACTGCAGTCTAGCGTTCTTTGCTGGATGCAAATCTGATTCACTTACTCCCTAACCAAATTGATCCAAACCTCCACTCAGTTCTTCCCAGGGACTTCCTTTCCAAGCCACTGTTGATGTATCCACTTGGGTAATGTGAACTAACACAGCTGCTCTCCCCCAGTGAAGCAGGTCAAAGCATCCTTTTCCCAACAATGGCAGAGCTCTTGGGAAAAGACAAGTGCAACTCAGCCAGCTCTCAGCAGCTGTTGGCTTAGCCTGCTCACCCTCTAACTTCAAGGCCACACATGCTCCCTGTAAAGGTTTCCAGTGTGTTGGGTACCATTCTCCCCAAGTAAACTCCTACATTCTCAGCTTCTTTGTAAAATTTTAGCTTCCCCTTTTAACACTTTTTCCCAAGACCTCCTTTCCCTTTCAAATGAAAGCTTCCCAGTGCCTCCTTTGGGGCCCAATGTTGGAACCCCGGCTGTAGAGGTGAGAATGGCATGAGTTTGTCAATTTTCTTCACAGATGATTTTTTTTAATTATACTCTTATAAAAGCCCTTTTTTACTTGAAGGTCAATGAAGTTCAAAAAAATTAGATGTACAAGGAAAATGCCTAACAGGAGATTCCATGCCTGTGTCTCCACCTCTTTTTTTTTTTTTTCCTATGCTATTTACATCTTTCAAGACCTACTTGTCCATGAAGTTTTAGTCTCTAAAATATAAGTCAAACCAAGTTTAGACTATCAAGTTCTTGGCAAGTCACTCCCATGTCTCCCTTCCCTTTAATATGTCCACATTAAAAAAAAAAAATCCTAGGGGCTGGAGAGATGGCTCAGCAGTAAACAGAGCTTACTGATCTTACAGAAGACCTGAGTTTCGTTCCCAGCATCTGCATCAGGCCCCTCACAACTGCCGGTAACTCACCTCCAGGAGATCTGTTGCCCTCTTCTAGCCTCTATGGACACCTGCACTCACATGTGCATACACACAAGTTTAAACATAATAATAATAACCTTTTAAAAAAATCCTTTGCAAATTTTGTTCTTCAAAGTAAGTCTGCTTCTGAGGAAAGGCTGACTTACTGGCACCCAAGTCTGGAGAATGAAGTTTCAAACTGTGAAACATCTTAGGTCTCAAACAAGGCATACTGTAATGTTTTCTTGAGGAATTCTTATGGATACCTTGTGAAACTTTATGTACATTTTGGATACTAATTAGGTGAAACCCAACTATTTAAAAAAAAAAAAAGGAACAACAAATATCCCACAGGCTATCTGCTTGATTTACCTATTTATTCAGTTCTAGGAATCCAGTAACCCAGAGCCTTACATATGCTAGGCAAGTACTCTACCACTGAGCTATAGGGTCATTAATTTTTTTTTCTTTCTCTCCTTCTCTTAACTTTAGGAAACTATACAACAATGGATTTACTTCAATCCAAGGACATGCTTTCAATGGAACAAAGCTGGATGCTGTGTAAGTTTAGGGTAACCATGGAAACTGCCACCATTCCTCACTCTCCCAGAAGGACCATCCAGAGGGTCTGAATTCTATTAAGATCTATTTTAAGTATCTCAAGCCATGGAAGTAATGCTAAGCAAACTTGACAAGGGCTATCTGAAGTGGACACTTAATGTTGGCTTCAGTTCTAAATCCCAAAGTTCTCATTCTCAATAAATGGAGACATACACTGTTACCATCAGTTATCTTATATTTGTGTGTGTGTGTGTGTGTGTGTGTGTGTGTGTGCGCACGCACATGCATGCACACACACACATGCAAATGTTCATCTGCTATTACACAAAGTGAAAGAGTATCTTGGCACACCCAAAGGTATTTTCAAAAACTTAATCTGTTTTGACATTTTTTTTCCTTCTCTAAAGATAAATGATACCCAAATAACCAAATCAACAAACAACAACAAAAAAAACCTACTTACATTTGTCTTGCAATACTTTTTTTTTCTTTTCTTTTTTCTTTCTTTCCTTTTTTTTTTTTTTTTTTGAGGCAGTGTCATACCATGTAACCCTGGCTATCATGGAACTAGCTATGTAGACAAGGCTGGTTTTGAACTTATGGAGATCTATTTGCCTCTGCTTCCCAAGTGCTTCAATTAAAGATATGCATCACAAAATTAAGATTGTATTGGGCTACATAGGTATTGATCTTTGTATATTGATACAAAATTAAGATTGTATTTGGCCACATTGGTATTGATCTTTGTATATTGATACAAAATTAAGGGTAATGCTTCTTAAAGGTATTGTACTTAGTAATGCTTAAAAATGAAATGTGAAGTTTCGGCCTTTTGCTACCAACTGTCATAAACTGTTTAGGATAATTAAGAAATGCAAACTAATAGTCATTCAAGCTTGTCATTTTGTTAGGTACTATGACAGTCTATCATAGTTATTTTCTAAGCTAATCAGAAATCAAGTTGCTAAGACACAAGCAACATTTGCTTATCTAAATATAAGATAGATAGGGCGTCTTCAAAAACCTCAAGAGATCTGCAGAATACGGCATTCAAAGATGTTTTCTTAACTTAAGATTTTTTGATATCAACATATGTCAGCTCCTGACAGCACCCCCTAATCTACTCCAAGTAGAAAATGAGCATCGAAGAATCTCCAGTGGGAGATGATTGAATTAGTTGCAAGCCTATCTCTTGGCAAGAAAAACCCCTTGCTTCAACTGTAGACAGAATGCTGTCCAAAAAGGACAAAACCTGGAAGCAGGTAAATCAACAGCCTAGCTCTGCCAAGACAGGGTAGGCAAGTCCTTCATAATTCCTGTTCTACAATCAATGTCTGTCAGAGAAACAGGGCCAAACAGCTGAAGATCGATGCTGTAATGTATGGAGAGAAAATGGGAACTGTCCAGGCAGCCACTGGTATGTCATTTCTTAGTTTGGGAAGCTGCAGGCCCTGCACTTCCTACATAATCAGATATATTTATCCCTCTCAGGTCTCTGAGGTGGTTGAAGAATAGATAGCAAGAGTCTCATAGTTAAATTTTGAGTTGTTTAGGAATCAAGAGGGTGTTCTGGATCTAAGAAGGTATTTTTAAAATTGTGATGCAAGTTAGTATGAAAGCTGAGTTAGATATAGAATTTTAAACTCACAGAGATGGTTAGATAGTAGAATGTTAAAGTCAGGTGCCAAATACATATGGACTGGACATTGGGAATGTATGCTAAGCCATATAACTCTCATAATTGTGGCCTATTTATTTCTGTTGTTTTGTATTGTATTTATTGTTATAAGAGAAAGAGCCATTTGTTGGACTGAAAGGGGGAGCTGTTGGGGGGAAAAAGATATACCTTAAACTTAAAAAAAAAAGGGAAGAGGATTGGGGGGGTTGAGGGGGAAGAGGGTGGGAGGGGGGGACTGGAGGGGGGAGTAGGGAGGGGATTGTGATTGAGATGTAACTTGAAGAAATAAAAAATAAATTATAAAAAAAATACTAAATTAAATATTCAAGTGTTAACAATGGCTATCCCGGGGTGGTAAAGTTATGGTTGAATTTGTATTCTAGATATCTAGAAGGTTATTTTAATTGTTCTTGTTTACAGAGTTGACACAGACTGATATAATTAAAAAGAATAAATAAATTGATTCCAGTGATATTTTTCAATTAAAAAAAAAGAACTTTGTAACTCAAAAAAAAGATATGCATCATTTGGCATTGTAACACTTTAGCAGTTATATAAATATATATTTTAATTCCAAGTATTGTCCCCCCCCAAAACTTTATTGCTCATTTCTTACAGTGATGTGTTACTTACTGCTTTTTGTGATTCTATACCCTCCCTTCCTTAAAACAACTCTGTTGTTTTAAGTTGATCTGTGCAAAATCTGAAAGGCCTTGTAATTCTAAATGTGTTGTATACTACTTTGCTTCTCAAACAATTTTAGGCATGCATAGCATCTAGGGAATCTTGTGCAATACAGATGCTGGTGGATTCTGTAGATTGAGTGGGCTGTGGGATTCTGCCTGTATTTCTAACACACCTTCTCACAATGCTTATGCTGTAGCCCATTTTAGGTAAAACAGCTACACAAGTATGTGCAGAGGGCCTGGGTGGAAAAGAACACACATGGAGAGTAAGTGCTTTGGGTTAATATTCTGGTTAAGTACTGGATTCTGAAATGATTGCAGCTTAAAAGACAAATGGTAACAAGTGCTGGATTCCTTATAGCTAAGCAGGTTCCCTACATCCTGTTGAGGGGAAGTCTAGCTCTTGGCCAGGCTTTTAGGGTTCCTTCTGGTCTCTATCACAGGAAGGGTTAGGAGTATCATTCTCTTGGGCATTTGGTAGGACAGGGGTTGTTATGGTTTGATTTCAGTCATTTCTTCAAATACATAATTAGAGTGGGAGCTCTGAAAGACACCACAGGATACATATATTCATATACATAAAATTTACAGAATTAGAAAGCCCAACAGCACTAGTGTCACACATTTCTTCATTTCTTCTCAGTGTAAGTACTGAGTGCCTACAATGCACAAAGCAAAGATAAACAAAAGCAGTGTGCTCCCTGCTCATAATACAAGTTACATTCTTGTGGAGTCAATACAAGCCCAGCTACACCCAATGAACAAAGTATGGTAGAAATAAATTGATCCAATTCAAAATGTGCATCAGCTAGAAAATACACAAGTACTAAATATCCAAAGATGTTGGCCTCCTTCCTTGGAAAAATCAGCACGGTTTTCTCTACATTTATCTCATGGTTTTTAAAGATCAGCATTTACTACTATGAAAATACCACCAAATATTTTCTTTTTGATTCAAAATCAATCACACCAGGCTAGCTGATCTACAAGCTTCAGGCCTTCACTTCCTGTCTCTACCTCTGATCCTACCATAGGAATGCTAGAATTATAGATATGTGCCACCACTCCAAGGCCTTTACTTGGATTCCAGGGATTCAGGTAGTCAAGCTTACATGGAAAGTGCTCTTAGCCCTGGCTGTTTCTCTAGACCCTCACATTATATTTTATAATATAGCTCAATATATATTGGGTTTTCAAATTAAGAAAAACATATTACTCTTCTATAGTAATTTTCCTAACATGGCTCAAAAACTGAAAATAGCATAATCTCTCTAGAACTGTGTCTAGATATCTCTAGGTGCTAGCTTAAGTAATTTGTTATCCAAAACAGCAATCATCTACCTCATGCCAATACACTGAAATTATCAGGTCTGACCTCAATTACACCCATTGTTTTTATTGTAACTGAGTAATATTATTGCAGCCAAGTTGGACGAATCCCACACTGAGAGGAGCACTGAAGCCACAGGAGCAGTTCTGCCATTAGTTAGATGTTTGTGAAAATCACGGCAAGTGGGTAAGAGCCCATTGCCCTCTGGTTTCACAGAGAGCAGAGAACATTGTCTTCACTCAGATGACAGGTCACTTAATATGAGTGTCCTTGCTCAAGAGAAGTTGAACTGGTCTCGCTCATAAGTCATATGTTCTTTCTGTGGACCTCTCTAGTCTCTTTTTATACAGCCTTCTAGGGCTGAGTTGCTTCTCCCAAGATGTCTGAGTCTCTGAGATGAATTTTCTATTGTTGAATACTAGTTCTTTGGCTTCTATCTAGAAGTAAACACTTGTACCAAAAAGAAAAAGAAAGAAAGAAAAAAAGAAAGAAAATTTTGATGTGTTAAGGACTTACCCAGACAGTAATTATTATGAGCATAGAAGTCAACACAAATAATGTGCTAATTAGCATCACGCATTTACTGGTTAGAAGTAATTCACCACAGCTTGGAGCCGCTGGGAAAAGATGACGGTAGAAAAGATTATAGGATTAAGAAGGCTGCTATTTCTCACGGGGTAAGTATTTGAACAGCTTGTAGAAAAATGCTCCAAGGTTGGTTGGCTGTCCCCTCTGCCTACTGCAGTCTTGAACACTTTCTCACCTGTTACTGTTGATAAACAAGTGTCCCAATCTCTGAAACCAACACGATTCCCACAGAACAATCCAGCTTTGCTTCAGACTGATGGAGGAGCTAGGCACTGGATCCCTACCTTTCATTTTCTGAATAATAAGAGCCATGTGAAAAACAAGAAACAAAAACCCATGGTTCCCCATAGAAGCACTCCCATGTGAATGTCACAACATAACCAGGTGTGTGTGTGTGTGTGTGTGTGTGTGTGTGTGTGTGTGTGTGTGT
>CAJQZJ010032499.1:2774030-2822345 GCA_907164525.1 Lophiomys imhausi | reverse complement strand
ACACACACACACACACACACACACACACACACACACACACACACACATGCACACACACACACACAAACACACACACACACACACACACACACACACACACATGCACACATATACATATATACAACTGCATAGGGATGGGAGGAGTCTAGAGGTTAGTAGTGGCTTTGATATGTGTCAATAGGGAACCAGATGCCTCTTCCACTAGAGGAAGGGGAGATAAGGAAGTGGTTCTTCCTGGCAAACAGAAACTTGTTTCACAGCTGAAAGTATTCACCAGCAATTCTATAGTCCAGTGTGAACCTAGCCAAAACTGTAATTTCTAGACATATGCACTGCCCTTTGGAGTTTGAGACCTAACAATAACAACCCAGGCGGGATTCCATGCAGGCCTGTAATCCATTACTGAGAGAGGAAAGGACAAGAGGATCCCTGAAGCTTGCTGGCTTTCAGTATAGATATTTTAAAAAGTGAGCCCTGGATTCTGGAAGAGACCTTGCCTCAAAGCAACGAGGCAGAGAGTGAAAGAGGAAGACACCTGATGCAGTCCTCTGGTCTCTCTGAACACAGAGCTACATGTATCCTTATATACCACACACACATAAACACACCCACATAAGCACATATGCACCCACATAAGCCACCTTTACACAAATACATACCCACACACATACATATACAAAATAAAAAATAAAGTAGGGGTAGAAAGAGAGAGATGGCTTAGCAGTTAAGAGTACTTGTTGCTAGGACCTAGCTTCAGTTCCCAGCATCCATGATGGTTCACAACCATTTGTAACTCTACCACCAGGGGAAGTGACACTTGCTTCTGACTTCAGAGAATACCAGGCACACACATGGTACATATTATAGATATGAGTGAGAAAGGCAGAGGGAAGAGTCCAGGCTGAACATGACCAGAAAACTAAACTGGATCATGAAAGAAGAGAGGGGGAGGAAGAGCAAGAGATGAGCCACCAACCAAGAGAGGCAGCCTGGGCCAAGAAATCACAACGGCCAAAATGGCTTAGTTATATAGGGACTAGGCTCAGGGAAAGGATGCAAAAGCAGGTCCTGGGAGGGAGAGGGTTAGGGTTGGGAGTGGGGTGAGGAGTGCTGGCAGGAGTCACAGGTACTGACTGAGGCTCATCCTGGCTTGGAAACCTAACAAGTATCATGCATTATACTAACAAAAATTTTAACTAAGTCAAATAAAATATAGGGAGAAAGTTAAAGAAATCATCACCACTTCAAGGTTCAGTAAGAGCAAAAACAGACATGAGCGATATCATTTCTCGAATGACATTCTCTTAAAAATTGTGTATGCATGACCTGTAACATCTCTTCAATGTTTCTCTTAAACCTGTATCAAAATCTTTAATTTCTTTCCCACAATTTTCCCCTAATTAGATTTGAAGTTCCCTCAGGAAAAGGACTATGCCTTACAGTTTTGTAATGCCCTCACCACAACAGAAATTAGTAAATATCCAGAGACTATCAAATGCACTATAATTGAGTGTCATATAGCCATGGCTTGGGTACCATTTGGCCTACAAGCTAAACTCAGAAAATCCAAAGAGCCATCTAAAGAAAAGGTTATTGTGTGTTATGTGTATTTCTGCCTGGTGCGGTGTCTTGGTAAAAGAATAGTCATCCCCAACAGTCAACAAAAGATTTTACACTTACACTTACACCATCTTTTTTCCAGGTCATGTCTCAAAAAATTTGATTTCTACCAGGCACAAAATCAAAGATACCATCTATTCTGCAGTCCTTACTATTTTTTTTCCTAAGAAAGCTTTTAATTTACTTTGGGAATTTAATAACCTTTTTAGTGATTGATTCTTGTCAAAGAGATACTCTCCTTTTCCATTTTTATACTTTCTATTTTTTGAATGCCCTGTTTCCCTCCCCACTTTATTTTGAAAGAGAAGCTCTTTGTGTTTCTAACAGCAGAGAAAACAACACATCCAAATGCAGTGCTTTCCACAATGGATGGGGCTCTAACAGTTTCTGAATTAGGCAACTCGCCTTAACACCATTTAGCAGACTGATGATAATTACCATAGTAGTCCTAACTACTCTTATAAGTACCTTTTAAGAACAGACAATCTTTGTGTTTATATCCTTGAGTTTGTATGACATTTAGCAACAAAAATAAGCATTTGCTGCTGTCAGCTGTTTTCAAATCTGTCATTTGAAAAACCCCAGGCAAAACACTGCCAACTTTCTTGGTTTAAATAAAGTAAGTCTTTGGTTTCTTTGGCTCTCTGTGATCATCACAAGGTTATAGTCTTAGCAGAAATTTTGTGGTAAAGTTTTTTTTTTTTCTAGAATCTTGATACATCTTTGATTTTTTAAAAAGATTTGTTTTTTATGTGCATTGGTATTTTGCCTGTATGTATGTATGTATGTATGTGTGAGGATGTCAGATCCCCTGGAACTACAGTTACAGACAGTTACGAACTGCCATGTGGGTGCTCGGAATTGAACCTGGATCCTCTGGAAGAGTAACCAGTGCTCTTAACCACTGAACCATCTCTCCAGTCCTGGTTGGTTGTCTCAGTTTATATTCCCATCAATAATATATGACAGCCTCAAGCCAGCCAACCTTTTTTCTTTCTTATCAATATGTGGTTGTGTGTGTGCTGCTGAAGACTGAACCTAGAGCTTCACTCCGCAAACATTGTAACCACTGAGCTACTTCCCAAGCCCTTAGTTTGTTGAGACAGTTTTGAGACAGCTCCTGCCGCCAGCTTCCAAGTGCTGGGATTTTAGGCATTCACCACTGCATCTAGCTGGATCCTTCATCTGTTTGAGTCTATAGTCATTACAGGGTGTGTGAACGGTATCTTATTGTGATCTCAGTTTGGGTTTCCCTAAAATTAGTGATGCTGATCACTTTTTAATATACTTACTAGCATTTTTTATATTTTCTCTTGAGAAGCATCTGTTCAAATCTTGTGTCCATTTTTCTATTGGGTCTTCTAACTTCTTTTATTGAGTTGTGGTCCGGGGGAGACATTTTGGTCCTAAAAGAATTAGTTCTCAGTACTGTCCCTCTGCCATCACTAGTTTACACTCTCTTGTTCTCTTCTGCGCCTGAAGAGTTGGCTGATCTAAGACTAGGTAAGGGTAGAGCTCATTCACTCACTTTTGTCTTAGGCATTTTGTTAAATACCTGTTGAACTCTATGAAAGCTTCAAAGAAGAGACGACAACTCTTCTTTGACGGGTTAAAACAAGATTGAAGAGAAATGTAAATAAGTGACTATAGCATAAGTTTAATGTAGGAAGAGTCACAAATATTTAGAAAATCAAAATACTAGCTCCCGTTAGTAAGACCTAACAAAGATCTTATTAAAGGGGGTGGAGTTAGGTGAGAAAGAGCAAAGAGCAGACTAAAAGAAAATATAAGCTAGGTTCAAACCACAGAGTTTAAAAGACTCATTGAAATCATATTGTGGAGAACATGATCAGATGAGGAAGAAAGGCCCACTCTAGGGTGGCCATGAAGATAGTAGTAGTGGTAGTCAAAGAACCCTTTACAGATTGTGGCCCTCTTCAACTCACCACATGCCTTCGTTTCTTTACCTCTAACCATGGCTTTATCAGTCCTGGGTACTGATACTTATATTTTACTTATAAGGAATTGCACCTCCCTCAAAGGAGAAGAAAGTCTAGCTTGGAAATCCGTGTCAGCTTGGGCCCTGTCTGTCTTTCTGGACTGCTCAGAGGAACTCCTGTAGCAGCGGTCTTGGAGAAAGGAACCTCCCAGGGATTCAAAGTGAGAAGATGTCTATCTGATACACCTCTCTGCTTACTGATGGCAAAAGCATTGCAAACCCAAGACAAACAGATGCATAGCAGTGCCTGGCCCTGGAGCCGAGTTGCTGAGGTAACAGTTCAAGCATCTCTTGCTTCTTGAGACGCAGCCCCACCTTTGTGGTCACAGCAAAGGCACTGACAGAGGATCACAGAAGTCTTTGCAGAGTGAATATAGACAGTTATCGCTCCTGATCTGTGAATATCGATTTCTGGCCAAGATCAAGGGATGGACAGCTTCAACCCTAGGAATCTTCAGAACAGAGGAGTGGTACTAGAAACTACAGATACTCGGGTTTCCCCACAAATCCTCATTTATTAATTAGATCTCTTACTACTGTAGCTACTGACATGGGAAAAATTATTATTTTAAATCACAGCAGTCTGTAATGGTGGCATTACTTTTTAACAACTATTGAGACATCATTTGCTGAGTAGACACTAACTAGTAAACTTCCCTTTAAAGGGAGAGAGGTTACAGATTTAGTGAGAAGATCCTCAGAGTCAGACAAATATTTGTTTTTCTTTAATCAACTAAAAATATAGCCATTAACATCATTCTAAGGGGGTTTTTTGCTTGTTTTCTTGTTTGTTTTACTTTAAATAAAGAAACTTTTAATTAAAATTTAAAGAAAAAAATTAAATAAAGAAAAAGATTCATTCAGAATAAATGCTTTCATATCTATGCTAAATGCTACTAGTTTAATGGTTCATCTCTAAGAAAATAATTTAAAAATCCATATGCTCTCTTGTAGCACAATTTTACCACAGTTAATTGTTCAAATAAAGTGTGGTTTGTGTTTGTCTTTTACCATGAGAACATAAGAATGTTTGCTCTTGCCCCTAGAGGCATTACAGATGTGACTGCTATATCACATGTGCATCAGTAGGTGGCAGAGAGGAGAGAGGCTATATCTACATTCAGTGTTCTGACCTATGAACATCTGAATGAATCGTAGCCTAACATTCCGGGAAAGGGAAAAAAAAAAAAAAAACAAGCTGTATACCAACACCAATTTGGCACCATGGGGTAGCCTGAAATGACTACCAGACCAGTACCAGGCAAGCACCAGATAGGCTCCCAGGACAAGAAACAAGCCAGAAACTAGAAGAACTCTGCCTGGCCCTGGATATGGAGGATGTGGGTGAGCCAGCCCTGAGGGAGTGAGTGTGGGAGAGCCAGCCCTGCCTTCTGTCTGCTATGTGGTGGTGTTGGGTAGGGAGAGATGCCCCCCTTCCCTTTTGCCCTCACAACTATTGGCTGACACGATATCTGGGCCAGCAGGAGTCATAAGAGCAGGAGAGCTGTCCCTGTCCCTCACATGCTGCAGTACTCAGGAGAGCAGACCCTGTACTTTTCCATAGCAGAATTGGCCATGCAAGTGGGGGTTGCAGGTCCAGAACCAGGGCTTTGAGTTGGCCCACCCTAACATTTACCTCATGGATGAACTGCTGGAGTGCAAGAAGAGGTCAGTTCCACAACCCAGGACTGCAGGATCTCCATGACACAGGACAGTTACTGCATATCTGAGAAGAGTTCTAGTGAAGTGACAGCACTGATGGAGTAGAGGAAACCAGGGACCTCATACAAGACCAAGGAGTCATTATAATGAACATTTGCAAGCAGAAGTTGTGGACAGGGGAATATTGTGGGACATACTGAGATACACTGCAGTTTCCACAACGAGCTGTTATTTTTTATGCTGGGACAGATTGCAAGGGTGGAAGGTGGGTCTAGGGGGATGTGGGAGATGGGAGGGAACAGGGTGCATGATGTAAAATTCAAAAAATAAAATTTTTTTTTCAAAAAAAAGAATTTTTGCTGAGTGAACCCCATGAAAACAACACTGACAAAATGTCCTAAACATCAAAATGTCATGTAAATTCATAGATTTTTGATTAGTCCACACTTGTTGACCAAGATCCCTCCACAGTGATGAACCTAAAAAACAAACAGAACAGTTATATCTTTCCTTTCCATGTTTCATGTCTTTAAAAACAAATAAATCTTTTAGTGAATGCCTAGGAGACTGTGCTAAACATGTCCATACAAATTTTAACTTGTACTTTCAACTTCAAAAGAATCATGGCCTCTCCGTCACCATTATTCTCATAAAATTTGATGGTTTTATTCATATTGATTCAATTACTTAAGATTAAAGGAATTGAGGATGCATGGGACTATGTAGTAAAGGTAAAAAAGAAATCAACCATGTTATAATCTGCAGCAACTTTTACTCAGGATGCTGCAATTAACTAGACAATATTGGTAGCTAGCTAACTGATGGGAACATCCGTCTGTCTGGGATTACATAAGCATATCATGGAGGTTTTAGTGTGTAGAATTATGCACAGAATTTGTTCATGCCAACATGGGTGAATACCAACTTCTTTGTCTCTCTTAGAGTTCTGTTCCTACAATAGCAGAAGAAAAGAGGGAGTTGTGGGCTGTCACATGGCACACTGTCTCTAACAGGACATAGACATCCATCTTGTTCATTAAATACTGACTCAGGATCCCTTTGTTCTCATCTCCTTGTGGTGGAGCTCTTCTCTTGCTAGATTCCAGTTCATTAGCATTTTTCATTGTGGGATCCATAATATAACAGGAAACTCCATGAGATCTCATGACTAGAATCAAGGAATCTGTAGGCTTTAACTATCTACTGAATGTCTGATTGTAGTTAAGAAGTTACACAGGAGCTGGAGAGATGGCTCAGTGGTTAAGAGCACTGACTGTTCTTCCAGAGGTCCTGAGTTCAATTCTTAGCACCCACATGGTGGCTCACAATCATCTGTAATAGGATCTGATGCCCTTTTCTGGTGACAGAGCACTCATATATATTAATTAATTAATATTAAAGAAATTACACTAAGAAAATCCAGAGTGCAAAGTGGTCAAATAAAAACTGGAGTATATAAGAAAAGATGCAACTTCAAATACCTTTAAATGACCCTAAGTTGTTCAGTTTTTCAGATTTTCTTCAGATCAACACCATAGTTGGGAGGCTGAATGGTCTAGTTCAGCATTTGGCAACCTTTGTCTAAACTGTTGCACAGTTTGACATGTTCAGTGACTGGTGGCTGAAAGTAAAAAATGCTAAGTTGAGCTTGTGCTTTTATTTCCTCTTCCTCTTCAGATCCTCCTTTAAAAGATGAAAAAAGAGGGGCTGGAGAGACGGCTCAGTGGTTGAGAGCACTGGCTGCTCTTCCAGAGGACCTGGGTTCAATTCCCAGCACCCACATGGTGGTTCACTGCTCTCTGAAGTTCCGGTTCCAGGGGATCTGATACCCTCATACAGACAGATATGCAGACAAAACACCAATGCACATAAAATAAATAAAATTTTTAATATGAAAAAAGACATTTCAAGATATATATAAATCTACAAGGGAAAAGAAGACAGGGAAGGGTATATCCACAATCTGGAGAATCATAAAAGAGAAAGACAGAGGAGAAGGAGAGTGAAACACAGAGAACTCACGGGGCAGATAGTCAGAGGTGTCTTGCACTGCACATAACCTTTCTGGTACAAGAGTTAGAAGTAATGTGTGTGGCCTATATCAAGAGAGAGACATGAAATTAAAAATAGAAGGACTGGCTGAATGTGTCCATCTGGAAACACTGACCCTCTATTAATTACTTTCTCTACTACTGAGACAAAATACCCTGACAAGGAACTTAAGGGAGAAAGGGTTTACTATATTGGCTCACAGTTCACAAGTACAACCCATTGTGTCAGGGGAAGGCATGGTAGCAGGATAGTCACACTGTATCTGTAGTCAGGGGGC
Organism: Lophiomys imhausi; assembly: GCA_907164525.1. NCBI lineage: Eukaryota > Metazoa > Chordata > Mammalia > Rodentia > Muridae > Lophiomys > Lophiomys imhausi. The sequence continues at coordinate 2,814,735 of CAJQZJ010032499.1, read as the reverse complement.
AGACAGAGATGAATGTATGTGCTCAGTTAGCTTTCTCCATTTTATTCAGTCCAGGATCCCATCCCATGGAATGGTAGATTTCTCACTTTTAAGGTAGGATTTCTCAATTCAGTTAACCCAATCTCAATAATCCTCATGGGTATGCCCAGAGGCTCATCTCCTAGGTTATTTTAGATTCTGTTATGTTGACAGTCAATATTGACCATCATATGCTCTGCAATTGATGCATTGACCCATTCATACAAATTTCTAGCATCATAATAACTCCTTACTAAGATTTCAGGACTTGAGATTGCAAGTCTCCTTTGTGAAGAAGTTAGAAAGCCCTGAAACAAACAAAAAGACACCCATAACCTGACATTTTAGAAATACAATACTTTTACTAATTCTTTGAAAACTTCGCACATACATAAATATATTTTGATCATTTTCATTCTTCAACTCTCCCCATAACTCTTCCCAGAAACACTCTCCACTTCCTATCTCCCTCCCAACTTTGTATCCTTTTGTTTTTAAAATAACCCAGTGAGACCAATTTGTGCTGCCAAAAAGTCATGAGTGTGGGCTGTTTGCTGGAGCGTGGAGATCTACTAAAGGCCACACCCTTAAAGAGAACGGAGTCTTCCTCCCCCCCAAAACCACCAAATGTCAGTAGGTCATCAGCTGGGGTAGGGGCTCAGGATTCCTTCTCCCCTCCATGTTGGACTATAACCTGACATTTTAGAGTCCAGAAGCATAATGGTCCCCTTTCTTCACAATTATCCTAAATCAAAATCAGCCACTAGCAATGCTCTCTCTTAAGTGTCAATGAGTAACTAAGGGTCACCAGGCAAAGAATACTTTTAACATGAGAGATCAAAGCCCAGGTAAACAAATGGGAAAGTAAGCCTGAAGAATCAGACATTGCAGAGAACTTTTCACAAAGCAATAATTAGTGACTATCTAAGACATTTCATCTCCACAATTACAATAATGACAGCTAGTAATTATTGATGACCCACCAGCAGCTACTGATAAGTGACTATTAGTAAATGGGGAAACTAGGATTCAGACCTGAATTTCAGACTTGTCTTCTATATTTGTTTCTTTAGCCTGCTAAAATCGGGTGTGGTTATATCCACACTCATGAACATTGTGCTAGGCTTCCCTGTATATCCTGTTACCAGAGGAATGAAAGAACAAGAAAGGCTCAAAAATGTTCCCTTACACTTGACAAACCATATCTAGAACCTCAGTCTAAGCATCAAAGACACTGCTCTAAACAGGAAAGAGGACCAACTCTCAAAAGTTTAAAATCAAAAGTTTAAATCCAGTACAAGAAACAGGCAATATAGTGAAGGAATTCTATGGGAAGACTAAAGAACAATAGGAGAAAATTACAACAAAAGAGGTGTCTGGGGAATACAAGAGTTTCCTTTTCTACTTCCTGAGAATTCCAGAGAAGAAGAAGAGAAAATGTGAAAAGTGAGTCACCCCAAGAATGGTACAAGGAAAGTTCCCAGAGATAAAAGTTCAGAATGAGTGGGATCCAAACCCATGTGCCAAGGGAAAAAAAAATGGTAAGAGAACCACAAAGCAGCTAAACTTCATGAAATCTCACACTAGGGATAAAGGGAAGGTTCGAGAGACTTCCAGATGGTTTTGGATGACAATGTGTTGTACAATGTGTGAGCTTGAGTTTAAAAACAGCATGTATACACAGACAGGTACACACATGGGCACAAACACAGGGGAGAGACAGACAGACAGACAGACAGACAGACAGGCAGGCAGGCAGGCAGGCAGGCAGAAACAGAGCATAGTGAGAGAGAGAGAGAGACAGAGACACAGAGACACAGAGAAGGACAGACCCAGAGAGTTAAAGCAAATCCAAATAATAGGAACTTGAGTGGTGTCCTATTTATGAAGAGCAATGGTTGTTGTTAGAATATAACAGGACAAATAATTTAAATTATGAAAGAAAACTGATGTTTTTTATAAAAGTTTGCAACCCAAAATACTGTAGCCAGGTAAAGAACCATTCCAAGGTAAGAATGAGACATGCTCTTGTGCTGAAACTCTTTCTATATGGCCTTTCTAAGAAGTTGTTTAACAGTGTCGCCTAACTGAAGTGAGGGAGAAAGTCAAGACAGATGGCAGAGATTCCCTGTGAAGGGAAGGATCAATATTCTTCCTAGCAGCTTAAATTTCCTGGAAGGAACCATAGCTTTCATGCTCCTAGAACAATAGGATGGGCTCATGTTTTCAGCAGAACATTCTATTCTAAGCATTTTAGTGGGATTATTAAATTTCTGGGACACTTTCATGACATTTTTGCAAAACTCAGATGAAATGTAACTGAGACCTAAGCTACGACGGTAGGAAGATTCACAAAAATGTATGTGGACACATAAACAACTGAGCTGGTGTCTGATGTCTAGGGGGAGCGCAATTTTATTTTACTATAGACATTTATGACATGAATGCAGAACAAAGGGAAAGGGGACCACATGAAAGAGCATTGAACTCCAAGACCTAGGAGCTGGTATATAAAAAGCAGGAATGATTTTATATATATATATATATATACCAGTAGGAATTAAAGGAAGTTTCATTCTGGTTGTACTGTTTCAAGTACAGATACAGTGCAGTGTTGCCTGGGAAGCAGAAAAGAACTTCCTTGGTTTCTGATACTACCTGGAGTGTCTGTTTGGAACTTGAGATCTCTACAAGACAGCATCAATTTAAAATCCAGATAAAGAGAACAACAAAACTCACAGTGGCTCTTGATACTTGACCCTGTGAGTGTGAAGCAGTGTGGGTAGAACAACCTGCTCAGGAGGGTCACCACGGTGCTCAGGAGGGTCACCACGGGACACCTTAAGCAGTATGTAAAATGGATACTTAGAGCCACATCGAGCAGCCTTATATCCCCGAGACCAAAATTGGAAGGTAGTCTAGGACCACATCTGCAAGGCCTTGAAGGACAAAACATAACAAGTGCATTGGACACTGGGGACTCACTGGGAAGTTAAGCAGGAAAGTGGTATTATTTGATTCTCAAGATTGTTCTAGGTTCTATGAAAACTACATCAGAAGGAAAAAAGAATAAATATTAAAACTAATGCAACAAAAGATGATGCCAGCTGGAGTTAGAAAGCCTAAAGTTGATATCTGAGAGGAATTGATTATAGGATAAAATAAGAATTTCAAAATTGAGACTGATCAAGTCCATTATATAAAATGACATTTATTTGCATATAGCCCAGGTATATCCTCCAATGAACTTTAAATCATATTTAAATTGCTTGGGATACCTAATGCAAAGTAAATGCTATGCTAATATCATCACATTTTATTGGGGAGTAATAATGAGTAAAACCATATAATTTTTTAGGTGTAACTACAATGAATTTTTTCATCATGCAGTTGGTTGAATCCATGGATTTTTTTTTTTTTTTTTTTTTTGGTTTTTCAAGACAGAGTTTCTCTGTGTAGCCCTGGCTGTCCTGGACTCACGTTGTAGAGCAGGCTGGCCTCCAACTCACAGAGATCCACCTGCCTTTGCCTCCCGAGTGCTGGGATTAAATGCATGCACCACCACCACCGGACGTGAATCCATGGATTTAGAATCGACAGACACAAATACTGGATGTGAATGTACTTGAGAGCTTTTGAAGTTGAATTCATAGCTCTCTGCTGTGTTGTTACATGTTGAAGTTCAACATGCTGAAGTGACCCAAATTTGAGCTCGGAGTCCTGATTACTAGGACGGGAAAACATGGAGGAAGATGACGGTTGGCAGTAGGTGGCCACAAACTACTGCCACCCATCAGTTTTGACTCTGTTAAACTGGAAATGTCTGTATGGTGTGCAGATGGAGATGTCAAATGAACAGACAAGCTAAGTTCCAGGCTGTGGTTGCATTGGCGGGATGCTTTGCTTTGGTTTTGAGTTCAGATAAACTCAAAGTTGAAGAAGGAAGGAAAGGAATATTTATCAGGCTCCACTAATTCTCAAACGCCCTTCATGTCATAGATGTTTCTAAGGTGCATATTCATCCACCAACACTGGCTTACATGCCCGCTGTCTTAGAGTTATTACATGCTATGATGAAACACCAAGACCAAAAGCAAGTTTGAGACAAAATGATTTATTTGGCTTTACTTTCATAGCAAGCACTGTTCATCACTGAAGGAAGTCAGGACAAGAACTCAAACCCGTAGGCAGGAGCTGATGCTGAAGCCATGGGGGGATGCTGCTTGCTGGCTTGCTCCTAGTGGCTTGCTCAGCCTGCTTTCTTATAGAACCCAGGACACCAGCTTAGGGATATAGCACCAGTCACAATGCAAAGCCAAGTTGTAAAAACAACAAAATAAAATCACACATACACATCTCAGTGTTTTAAGCAAGTTTTCAAATTTTGAGTTGGGCCATGTTCACATACTGCGCTGATCTCTCTTCCCTGGATGAGAGCAAAGCAGGGGAAATGAACTAAAAGATGCTATCCTCCTTCAGTATCACGGATGGACAGACACACCATGGGATAGAGACATCTAAGCTGCTTCAAGAGAAACTAGAGTTGAAAGATTGCCTGATCCTGAATATGACATGGTGGGGGGACTGAGGGGGAGTGAGTGAGGGGCATCCAAAGGACAAGAGAGGCCATACTTCACAGCTGTGCTAAATGCTCTCTCTCCTCCCTACTTCACAGCTGTGCTAAATGCTCTCTCCTCCCTGCTAGTCTTTTCCCAGCTGCAAAGTTATTAAGGCCAATTTCACAAATATCTTTCTTTAGTGTTAATCAACTGGAGGACATTCAGTAACAAAAGCCAAAGTTCATTCTTGTTAATAGGCAAAGTTGGAAAACACAGAACTGTAGAATTTTAAATAAAAAACAAACCACACCAACTAACGACACCTTCTCCCACAAGAATCATAGTTCTGTGGTGAAAACAAGGATAATATATGAGCTTTATCTTTCTTTTAAAAAAACTGCATCAGGTTCTGGCAGCCTTGAACCTTGATAATATAATCCCAGTTAAATCCAGTTTAATGAGAGAAACTGACAATATTAGATTTCACTTGCTAAGCTGACACAACTAATCACATTTTTAAATTTTTTTTCTTTTCAGTTCTTTAAATTTTTTTTCTTTTTTCTTTTCTTTTTTTATTTTGGTGTTTAGACAGGATTTCTCTGTGTAACAAAGCCTGGCTGTCCTGAACTAGCTTTATAGACCAGGCTGGCCTCAAACTCACAGAGATCTGCCTGTCTCTGCCTCCTGAGTCCTGAGATTAAAGGTGTGTGCTACCACACCTGGCTTCTTTAAAAAAATTATTTTTTGAGATTATACTATAGTTACATCATTTTCCCCTTTCCTTTCCTCCCTGCAAACCCTGCCATATGCCCTTCCTTGCTCTCTTTCAAGTTCATGGCCTCTATTTTTCATTAAGTGTTGTTATATGCATATATATGTACATGTATATATGCATATTTCTTAACACACAAATGTAACATGCTCAGTCTGTATAATGTTACTCATATGAACTTTTTAATGGCTGACCATTTGGTATTAAGTAACTAGTTGGTGTGCTTTTTGCTGGGGGACTATTTCTGCTACTCTGAGCATTTCCAAGTTGTCTGTAGTTCTTTGTGTAGGGTTGAGGCCTTATGTTACCCTCCCCCAAAATCCACTTTAGCATGTCTATTGTCTTTGTTCAGCTCATGTTTGTACAGTCTTGTTGGTGAGACTTTATGGGTGTAGCTTCTGACATTCCTAGGAGATGCAAACTTTCCATTCCTCTGGTTCACAATCTTTCTGGCCCCTCTTCTACAATGATCCCTGAGCCTTGGGTTTAGGAACTGTTTTGTAGATGTATGTGTTCAAAAATCAGACTTGTATGCCATTCTTTGTTATTATATGATTTTCATGAATTTCTTAATATAGTTACTGAGTCGCAATATGAAAAAAGAGTTGTTTTATATAGTGCAACTGTTGAACTTGTTCCAAATGATTCAGAATTAACTTTGCTCTTTATTCAGCTACAAGTAATTAGAACTAGAAATCATTCAGTGTATATAACACATGTCAGAACCCATAGAGGTCTACCAGGCTCCCTGGCACAGATAATGATCAAATTGATCAGCTGTTGGTAGGAAATATGCTAGAAGTCTCAGAATTTCATTAAAAACACTATGTTAACGGCAAAGGTTTGAAGAAAGATTTTTCTATCACTTGGCAACAAGCCAAGGAAATTATAAAGCAATGTCCTGTTTGTTCTTTGTATAATCAAACTCCATTACCTGCAGGAAGTAACCCAAAATGTGCCCAAAGAAATGAAATTTGGTAAATGGATGTGTTTCATTTTGTAGAGTTTGGAAAATTAAAGTATGTACAACATACCACAGATACAGTGAGGACTTCAATGAGCAACTGCTTTAAGTTCTGAAAAGACTGAACTTACACACTTATTACAAGTTATGGGTATTGTGGGGATATCTATACAAAGTAAGACTGACAGTGCTCCAGCATATGTCTCTAGTAAAATGAAATAGTTTTTTGCATATTACAACATAAAGCTTATTAAAGGTATACCATATAATCCTACAGGACAAGGAGTTATAGAAAGGTCTAATCATACTTTAAAGGATATGCTTAATAGACAGAAAGGAGTAATAAAGACCCCCCCCCAGAGATAGATTATACAGTGCTTTATTAACTTTAAATTTTTAAATGCTAATGAGAAAGGAACAACAGCTTCAGAGAGACATTGAAAAATAGAAAAAAAACTGCTGATTAAATTAGCCTGTATAGCTAAAATCCGACTATACAGGCTGATTTAATCAGCAGTTTTTTTCTATTGTTCAATGTCTCTCTGTTTAGCTATATAGTACAGGATATCTATACTACAACCAATGCACCAAAGGGAACATGGACGGAGACTTTTTTGTTTTGTTTTGTTTGTTTGTTTGTGTTCTCTCCCTGTCTTTGAGACACTTTTCCCTGGTGGTACTGCATTGTAGGCCCCCAGTGTATGAGGAGGCTCTTGGCCCTCATATGACTGCTGAACTGGGGTGGGGGACTGCTATGTAGGGACACTCCATTCCAGAGGAGTGGGATGGAAGGGTTAGGAGGTAGAGGGTGGGAGAGCAGGACTGGGAAGGGTGGAAAGAGGACACTATGATGATGATGGAGATGTAACCTGAAGAAATTAATTAATTAATTAAAATTTAAAAATCAGCCTGTATAGTTTAAACATGTGTTGACCTCAGATTGGAAACCGGGAAATGTGCTATGTTGGAGAAGAGGTTTTGTCTTTGTTTCCATAGGAGAAGAAAAGCTGTGGAAACTATCAAAATTGATAAAGATTAGATTTGAACAGGAGCAATCTCCTGAATAAAGAAAGGTGATAGTTCATCTGTCACCTTGGTCATTCAGTTCAAACTAACATATAAGGACTAAAGTTTTCTTCTTAAATAAAAAGGATATTTTTGTTGTTGTTTGGTATTAAAATACAGTTAAGAGAGTTAAAATGCCTTTAATTCCAACACTCAGGAGAAAGAAGTAAGCATATCTCTGAGTTCAAAGCCAGCCTGATATAGAACAAGTTCCAAATAGAGAAAAGGATAGATTCAGGTGTGATAGATAGTTCATACCTTTAATCCCAGCACTTGGGAGACAGAGGCAGACACATAGGGTTTACAATGATTTAAATTTAAAAGCTGCTTGCAAAACGCAGGCTAAAATTCAAAGTGAATGTCCTTTGTGATCTAAAAATAAATACATTTAAAGGTATATTTAGTTTGAAATTTTAAAAAAATTTAATCTCAATTGAAAGACAATACTTTTTCTGGGGCTACAGAGATGGCTCAACAGTTAAGAGCAAGATGGATCAGTGGTTAAGAGCACTGGCTGTTCTTCCAAAGGACCCAGGTTCAAATCTCAGCAACCACATGGCAGTTCACAGCTGTCTAATTGCCAGGTGGCAATTTAGATTTTAATCCCAACACTTGGGAGACAGAGGCAGGTGGATGTCTGTAAATTCAAGACTAGCCTGGTCTACAAAGTGAGTCCAGAACAGTCAAGGATACACAGAGACACCCTGTCTCAAAAACAAAAACAAAACAAAACAACAACAAAAAGATACTACTTTCTCTATTGGCAAAAACAGAACAAAAAAATAGTTTGCCCTGGAAAAGATATAACCTGTCAAAAAAGAACCCCCCAGAGTTAGGGTTAGAGCAGTGTTTGTTTTTTTATGTTCCCAGGAGAGTAAAAGCATCCAACTAAGGAATCCAGAGACCATTGGACAACTGAAACCTCTGAAGAAAGAGGACCAGACACCAAAAAATACAAGACAAATAGTCTAGATAATACAGCCTTGCAGGCTGCCTTAATAGGTCTTTTCTCAAAAATCTGCATCCAGAACATCTCCAAAACAGCTAGCTAAGATAGTCCAGCCTCATAGACTGTTCCAGCCAGGACTTCAGTAAATCCCTGCACTTTCTCACCCAAAGATCAGCTTTGGACTACAAACTTCTCAGGATATTCAAATTGTTGAGCACATAAAAACTGGACAGCAAATTGTTACAGCCAGCTCTCTTAAGACTTGACAATTTTCTCAGTTTCTTGGGCCCCCAAAAGGAAACTATGCCCCAAATCAGCAGGAAGTAGATTTAAGAGAGTGATGCCCCATTCCCAAAAGTTGGGTTGGGTGATTTTTTTTTTTTTTGGTTGTTCAATGGGTTATAGATGTCTGTTTTCATTTAGGGGGATTGGTTGTGAGTTGTTAAATGGTCTTGATCAGGGAGGAAACAAGGTTTAAGAGGTTAGACTCATGGTTTTCTCTCTTTTTCTTTTCTCAATCCTTTTTTTCTTATGTATGGGGAGAAGGGTTGAAGAGAAATAAGAGTAATAGGAAAAAAGATTAGAATATTGAATCTACTCATAGATTTTTCTATATTGATGTAAAATTAAAGTTAAAGTTGTATTTGATTACATTGATACAAATCTTTGTATATTGATGCAAAATTAAGGTTATATTTTGATTACAACATACTATGTATCAACTAAGGTATTGTACCTATGCAGTTCTTAAAAATGCAATGTGAAGTTCTAGTCCTTTTGAAAGCTACTGTCACAAACTGTTTAGGATAATTAGGAAAAGAAAACTAATAGTCAATCAAACTTGTGGTTTTGTTAGGTACTAGTTTAATTAATCACAGATCTTTTCTAGGTTAATCTGATACTAAATAGCTAGAGACAAGCAACATTTGCCTATTCAAATACACTGAGATGGATAGATGGTCTTCAAAAACCTTAGAGAGCTATAGAATATGACATTTAAAGATGTCTTATTAATTTAAGACTTTTTTGCAATGAGACATGTCAGCTCCTGGCAGCACCCTCATTCTATTTCAAAGAAGATAATGAGCATCTGAGAATCTCCATTTGGAGATGGCTGCATTAGTGTCAAGCTAGCCACTGTGCAAAGAAAAAGCCTTTGCTTCAACTGTAGACAGAATGCTGTCTGAAATGGACAAACTGAATGCAGGAAAGTTGACTGCTGAGCTTTGCAAGGACAAGGTAAGCAAGTCCTTCATAATACCTGCTTCACAGAAAAAATCTGTCAGAGATTCTGAGCCAGAAGGCTGAAAATGATACTCCAAAGTAATAGAGAAATCTTGGGTGACTGTCCAGATGGTCAGCAGAATCTGCATTTCTATAATTTTGGAAGATGCTTGCTCCGCACTTCCTATTTATTCAGATAATATTTATCCTTCTCGGGTCTCTGATGGGATTGAAGACTAGGTAGTTATAGTCTCACAGTTAAGCTTAAATTGTTTAGGATTTAAGAAAACTGTTTTAAGATCTGAAAAAAAAATGTTTTTAGTTTGCTAAGTATAAATGACATTATGAATGTAATTCTTACCAGATAGTATATAGTTTATTGGTGTTAGAAAAAGAATCTTTTATTTATACAAAAAGGGGAAAAAGTTGCAGAATATTTGATCACATTGTGAACCCAGAGTTTGTGAATTGAAAAAAATCTGTTTCTAATTTTGAGATAGCTCAGCCTTTAATCCTAGAGCTTTCTGTTTAATGTAAACAAGTACTTGTGAGGTGGATCTGCCCTAGTACACACCTTTAATCCAAAATCGTTCCCTATATGGGATTAAACAAAGTTAACACTAGGTCAAGCCAAAGCAAGAAATAAACTGACAGGGATTAAACAGAACGGAAAATTGAGCTGGAGGGTATTTAGAAGGAAAATGACTTTTTAGCTTTGGCCTTTTCCCTCTAGGGTTTTCAGCTGAATAGGAAGATCAGCTAGGTCCTTTCTCTGCCTCTCTGAGCTAGCAGGCTTTCACCCCAGCATGTGGTTCCTAAATATTCACTGGTAAAATCAAATGACTGGGATGTTTTAGTTGGTTTTTTTTATAATTTATTTTTTATTTCTTCCAGTTACATCTCAATCACAATTCCCTCCCTACTCCCCCCTCCAGTCCCACCCTTCCACCCTCTTCCCCCTCAACCCCTCCATCCTCTACCCTTTCTTTTTAGTTGAAGGTATATCTTTTCCCCCCAACAGCTTCCCCTTTCAGTCCAACAAATGGTTCTTTCTCTTATAACAATAAATACAATACAAAACAACAGAAATAAATAGGCCACAATTATGAGAGTTATATGGCTTAGCATATATTCCCAATGTCCAGTCCATATGTATTTGGCACCTGACTTTAACATTCTACTATCTAACCATCTCTGTGAGTTTAAAGTTCTATATCTAACTCAGCTTTCATACTAACTTGCATCACAATTTAAAAACATCTTCTTAGATCCAGAACACCCTCTTGATTCCTAAACAACTCAAAATTTAACTATGAGACTCTTGTTATCTATTCTTCAATCACCTCAGAGAACTGAGAGGGATAAATATATATGATTATATAGGAAGTGCAAGGCCCGCAGCTTCCAAAACTAAGAAATGACATATCAGTGGCTGCCTGGACAGTTCCCATTTTCTCTCCATACATTACAGCATCAATCTTCAGCCATTTGGCCCCGTTTCTCTGACAGACATTGATTGTAGAGCAGGAATTATGAAGAACTTACTGTATCCATTGAGACTGGATTCCACAACTCTGTATTTTGATTGGTTGATGTTCTATGTACTGGTCTACATCTGTTACAAGAGGTTTCCTTAATGAGGGGTGAGGACTACACTTATGTGGGGGGTGGTAAGGATAAGAAGGTCCTGGATGCTCACTGCCTGTCTGTGTTGTTCTCTTCTCTGCATCCCAGAGATGTGTCTTCCACCAGTGTCACTGCCCTCCCCTCCAAAGGCTTGGAGCACCTGAAAGAACTGATTGCAAAAAACACCTGGACCCTCAAGAAGCTTCCGGTGTCCTTGAGCTTCCTTCACCTCACTCGGGCTGACCTCTCTTACCCAAGTCACTGCTGTGCTTTTAAGAACCAGAAGAAAATCAGGGGGTAAGTAGCAGGGGTCTGGAATAACCAAGGAGAGGCCATGATAGGAGATGGTTTTCATTTGTAGATTTGGAAAAGAGTGTGATTTAAAACCAGGAGGGAAAAAACTGGAAGCATCCACATGAGCAGGAAACCCATTGGCCTAATAGTTCTGGGAGCAAAGTGCTTGAAGATGAGAGATAAGGCCAACATTGTTGGATGGCTGTGGGAAGTGGGGACAAAAAGAAATGATGTCATGGAGACAGGACTCACTATGAAGGGACTTGTCCAGTGTCTACAGTCTTTGAAGCAAGTTTGGCTTGTATCCAAGACCTATCCACTTCTAACCGTGTTATCTCAGCCTACTTATTTAACTACTCTGAGCTTTGAAGGATCGAGAGATCATCACGTTGTCATCCATAGGAGTTTTGAGAACATGAAGAGTTTGAATGAAAAACACCTGGAATTGAATGGCTGGAATGTAACAAGGAAAAAGTATTAACTATGACATGTATTATTTCAATATCTGGCTACTTTCAAGACTGCCAAGGAGAGATACACTCTTTTACAATTTACACTCGAAGTTGTCGTCATTGATTCTGGCTCTGTTCTATTTCTTCTTCTGTGTCTTGTGCCACCTCCTTAGTTTACCTCCACCTTCATTTTCTATTTCTATCTTCTTTAGCTTCTACCCAAGTATTCACTAGATGACTTTCTACCTACATAATTTTAACCAGAAAAAAGAATCAGGACCTAGTCATAGAGGCAAATGCAAAAAGGAAGGTTGAAGAGCTAGGCATAGGGAACCAATCACCATGGCCATAATAACTCATGGGCACAAGTTGATGGTATCAGGTGCTATCCTAATGCTACATGGCACTGAGTGGAAAGGATCAGGATTGAATGAATAGTCAGAGTGTACCTCACTGATGGCTGTAACCCTGATGAGGTAGAAAAAAAAACTGTAAACCTTCCCAATCCCAACTGATATATCTACAATGTAACCCCTGCACCTAAGGCTTGGGGACCACTGAGGAAGAAGAGATGGAAAGATGATAAGAGCCAGAGGATTCTGGTGTGAAATTGTGTCTCCTAGGAATGTTTAAAGATACACCCATGAAGTCTCACCAACACAACTACCTAAACATGAGGATGAAAAGGACAATGACAGACATGCTAATGCTGGTGTGGGGAAAGCCCAAAGGCCTCAACCCTAAGGAATGCTGGAAGTAGGAGAAACAGCCTTCCCAAGGAAGAGCACACGGATTTTTTTATCCAATACCAGATGGTCAGCCCTGAAACCATATACATCCAAATAACATTATACAGACTGAGCAGGTTGTATTCATGTACTTAAGAATACACACACACACACACACACACACGTGCTGTACACACATGCATGCATGCATGCATGCATATAATGCCAATTTTTTTTACAAAAAGAGTCATGAATTTGAAAGTGAGCAAGGGGGTGTATATTGGAGGGTTTGGAGAGAATAAAGTGGAAGAGGAACTGGTGTGAATATATTGTAATCTCAAAAAAATAAATGTAAAAAAAAATCCTATTTCTATGAGTATACCTATGTACTGTGGCCATTTATTCATTTGTTAGTGAATATTTGATGAGCATCTCCTATGTGCCCGGCATTGTCCCAGCTACAGCAAGAGTACAAGGAAGCTTTCTTGTATGTAGTTTATAATCTACTGAAGGAAGTCAATAAACAAAGAAGGAAATGTCAGTCAGGGCTGTGAGGATATGAAATAACAGGATGAAATGATCTTCTTCTTTAAGAAGACCAGGAAAGATTCCTATGGAAAAAAAGCAGCATATATTTAAAACTGAATAATGACTATAGGTGGCCATGAGTTTCTCGGTGAAGGAGTGTGGACTTCTGGAAGTCAGAATAGGAATAGTGTTAACAGCAATCACAGACACATAGATGGCATGGCCCTTGCTCCCAGTACTGTTGTAACAGCTTGGAAAAAAATACTCATCTACTCACTCACCACTCTCATTCCATTCACAAACGAACAAGTTCCACAGACCTGTCCAAAATGGCACAGGTAGTAACTAAAGGAGCCATGTTCTAAGTTGGTTCCGAGGTCCATGACTCTTCTTTTTTGTTGTTGTTGTTGTTAGGGTTTTTTTTGTTTTGTTTTGTTTTGGTTTGGTTTTGGTTTTTGGTTTTGGTTTGTTTTTTGTTTTTTGTTTTTTTTCCTAGACAGGGTTTCTCTGTAGCTCTGGCTGTCCTGGACTTACTTTGTAGACCAGGCTGGCCTTGAACTCACAGATATCCACCTACCTCTGCCTCCAGAGTGCTGGGATTAAAGGCATGCGTCACCACACCTGGCAATTACAGACAACAGTGAACTGCCATGTGGGTGCTGGGATTTGAACCCAGGTCCTTTGGAAGAACAGCCAGTGCTCTTAACTGCTGAGTCATCTCTCCAGCCCGGCATGATTCTTCTTGAAGTGGCTCAAGATGATGAGAAATAAGATCAATGTCACTGGTCACAGTAGGAGAGATTAAGTCACATAAATGGACATAGAAAAGGGTGGGAAAGATGCTTCAGAGAAGTGCTTGCTGCCAAGACTGATTGCTTGAGTCCCACTTCCAGCACCCACAAGGTGGAAGAAGAGAACTGACTCCCACAAGTTGTCCTTTTGAAGAAAAGGAAATTAAAAATTATAAACAACTGTCATAGAGGCTTTACCAGTATATGCTTAGAAAATATTAAGTTACAAAGAAGTAGAATTCACTTGGAAAAGCATTGCCTTAGACACAACTCTAAGGTAAGTTGAATACTAGAGAGACTTAGAAGGTGTAAGATAAGGAAGGACAGAGTTGTACTTGTAAGAATTCAGATATGCTGAGGATGTGTTTCTTTAGAACTCGCTCATAAGGAGCCCCTCTTCCCATCATAAAAAGCAAAGAGAAAACGACCTTGGCTGTCACCTGATCAGACAGCAAAGCTGGTTTGTTTGACAGAGAACAGTATCTGTGTTGCTCAGTGCAATCTAAAGATAACCAAAAACTGCAGGTTTTTTTCTTGCTGTTAAACCCCCCTAATTGCTCAGAAAATGTAGTGAGGGATAGGAGCCTAAGCGCCACCTATGGATGAAAGCATATGTACAGTTACCGTATTACAGATCAAGCTTGCAAATTGTAGAGGATTTCTGTCCATGACTGGAATGCCACAGGTTTAGCTGGAATCTAGATACATGATTTTCTTGAAGTGTTCTCATTAATCTTTAAAGGTGCCTGGAGTGAGTTCTGTTTAAGAAGGTTTAATTCTTCCATTACGCTTTGACCTCCATACTGTGTTGTGGTGCAGGCACACATAATAAATTAAGTTGTTTTAAATAATGTAGCAGAGGCCTGGCCTGACCAGATCCTGCAGAATCCATAGCATGAACATCAAAATAAGTAACATGTCTTCCCAAGGGTTAAGGGGATCAAGGGTGAGCTTGAAGCAAGTAGTAACTCATAGCTGTTGCGTTGCAGAATCCTAGAGTCCTTGATGTGTAACGAGAGCACTATCCGGGACCTGCATCAAAGAAAATCAGTGAATGTCTTCAGAGGTCCCATTTACCAGGAATACGAAGAAGATCTTGGTGACAACAGTGTTGGGTACAAACAAAACTCCAAGTTCCAGGAGAGCCCCAGCAACTCACATTATTACGTCTTCTTTGAAGAACAAGAGGATGAGATCATTGGTTTTGGCCAAGAGCTCAAAAATCCTCAGGAAGAGACTCTACAAGCCTTTGACAGCCACTATGACTACACTGTGTGTGGGTACAATGAAGACATGGTGTGCACTCCCAAATCGGATGAGTTTAACCCCTGTGAAGACATCATGGGCTACAAGTTCCTAAGAATCGTGGTGTGGTTTGTCAGTCTGCTGGCTCTCCTGGGCAATATCTTTGTCTTGTTTATTCTCCTTACTAGTCACTACAAGCTGACAGTGCCACGCTTTCTTATGTGCAATTTGGCCTTTGCAGACTTCTGCATGGGGGTGTACCTGCTTCTCATTGCCTCTGTAGACCTGTACACACACTCTGAGTACTACAACTATGCCATTGACTGGCAGACAGGCTCTGGATGCAACACCGCTGGTTTCTTCACCGTTTTTGCCAGTGAGCTATCTGTGTACACGCTGACAGTCATTACTCTGGAACGATGGTACGCCATCACCTTTGCCATGCGCCTGGATAGGAAGATCCGCCTCAGGCATGCATGCACCATCATGGCTGGGGGCTGGGTTTCCTGCTTCCTTCTTGCCCTGCTCCCAGTGGTGGGAATAAGCAGCTATGCCAAAGTCAGCATCTGCCTGCCAATGGACACCGACACCCCTCTTGCTCTGGCGTACATTGTCCTTGTTCTGCTGCTCAATGTTGTTGCCTTTGGCATCGTTTGTTCCTGCTATGTGAAGATCTACATCACAGTCCGAAATCCCCAGTACAATCCTCGAGATAAAGACACCAAGATTGCCAAGAGAATGGCTGTGTTGATCTTCACCGACTTCATGTGCATGGCCCCCATCTCCTTCTATGCCCTGTCAGCCCTTATGAACAAACCTCTTATCACAGTTACTAACTCCAAAATCTTGTTGGTTCTCTTCTACCCCCTCAACTCCTGTGCCAATCCATTTCTCTACGCTATTTTTACCAAGGCCTTCCAGAGGGATGTGTTCATCCTGCTCAGCAAGTTTGGCATCTGCAAACACCAGGCCCAAGCATGTCAGCATCAGAGAATCTGTCCCAACAATAGCACTGGTATTCAGATCCAAAGGTTTCCCCAGGACACAAGGCAGAGTCTCCCTAACATGCAAGATGCCTATGAACTGCTTGGAAACTCCCACCTAACTCCAAAACTACAAGGACAGATCTCAGAAGAATATAAGCAAACAGCCTTGTAAAGTGACACTACACTATTCACAGTGGGACTTACAAAAGGCTAGTTTCTTGAACATGCATTCCAATCCCATGACACAGGAATGCATAGCTTCATGCAGGTGATGTTTCACAGGGTCAGAGTTCATCTCTAGAGAGTATTGTCTCCGTTATATGAGAGAAGCTATCAGCATACGTGAGTCCCAGGTGATATGAAAACAGTCCATGCTTGACTTGCTTGATGCTTGTCTATGACGCTGTGCAACATGTTCCACAGACACCAACTGAACCATCCCCACATTTATCTTCTCCGCTTCATGTAGTGTTTAAAGATTCAACAAATATCCAGTGTTCATCCACTTAAGCAGCTCCATATTGGCTCCCTTAATATAAGCAAAGAAAGTTTTTGTTTCTTAAAACTAAAATTCCAAATCTAAGAGGTGGAGGAAGGCAAGGGAATCCAAAAAGTTCATCCTTAGCTACATAGTGAGTTCCAAGCCAGCCTGGGCTACATAAGACTCCATTTCAAGATACAAAAAGAACCTTGGGAAGCAAACACAACTAGATGTCATGTAATTACTTTTATTAAACATGAAAAGGGGGATAGAATCTGAAACAATTTTCTCTACACCAGGCTATACAGGCTAGGACCAGATGTTACGCATTGACTGGAGAAACTGCTAACATTTCAGCTTTTGTGACAGCAAGCTAAGAATGATCTTCTCATACAAGATGTGAGCTCTGGAAGACATTTCCACGCAACACGTGGGAATAAGGACAGAGCACATGCAGTCACTTGTTGAATGATACAACTATACACCACTTAACTGTTGGGCTTTGGGAAAGTCTCTGGAACTTCAAAGTCTGTAGAAATCGAGCCACTTGATCCCCTTTCCACTTTAAAAACTCTGTACAGAGTGTGTGTACAGGTCTACAGAGAGAGGTATATCTCTCCCTCAATACATATATTTTCATAACAAAGAGAAAAAAAGCAACTAATTAAGTAGAATCTGTTTTTTCTACCTTGTGGGGCTGCTGTCTACTTCTTTTTGGAACCATTCCATATGGCCCAAGAAGGTTTTTCTTTATTTCATTTTGATCATCATGTCTGAACCAAAAATTCTATTGAGTGACTACATGAAGCTAGATCTCTAATTATTCATCTAGCTATTATATCTATGCTGCTGACATGTCCAAAACAGACTGGAATTTATGTAATAGATTAATAATATAGCTGGGTGTGATGGTATACACCTTTAATCCCAGCACTTAGGTGGCAGAAGCAGGTGGATCTCTAAGTTTGAGGCCAGCCTGGTCTACGAAGCAAGTTCCAAGACAGCCAGGACTACACAGAGAAATCCTGTCTCAAAACAAAATAGACAAATAATAGAGTTACTATGTGACTGCATAGACTTACTTCAAAACATCAAAACTTGCCGGGCGGTGGTGGCGCACGCCTTTAATCCCAGCCCTTGGGAGGCAGAGGCAGGCGGATCTTTGTGAGTTCGAGGCCAGCCTGGTCTACAAAGCGAGTCCAGGACAGCCAGAGATATTCAGAGAAACCCTGTCTCGAAAAACCAAAAAAAAAAAAAAAAAACATCAAAACTCACCTTCACATATTTGTTCCTTTTTCTTAGCTCTCTGCAGTTCATAACACACTAACATTGTCAAGAGAGATCTTTTCACCTGACACTGCCAGTTCCTTCTAACCCTGCGGATCACTGGCATAAAAACATGTATACCCCAATACAGTAGTGTTGCTTCTAACAGTCAGGACTGCATATATAGGTGCATATACAGGTGAACCTTCCAGGTTGCCTGTCTGGTGAGCTCCTTACTGTATTATAGTGTCCCCCAAGCAGATCCAGCTTTTGCTTCTCAGTGCTCATGAACCAAAACAGGAAATATAAGGGTGTTGCCACTGTAAGACTGTGAAGTAGGGTTTATGGGGTCATCTGGCATGGTCCTTATATGACTGGCCTAGTATTTTGTCACAGTCCCATAAGCATAGGCTTTCCCAGCAGTTCATTTGTAACTACTGAAACTTAAATGTGTTACCTTGTGGCATATGTTTCTCTCTTGTGACATTTTGAAATATCACATTATCACAGATAATGTGTTTCATCTTATAGTAGAGTAGCTGATCCAGTGCTTTGAAAACAAAGTCCTAGAAGAGTGACTTCAACAAAACTGCTGTTAAAATGTACATTGACAGCATGAAATAAATTTTCTTTCAAGACTAAGGTATATAGTTTTTTTTAATTTTTCAGTTTCTTTTGAGGTTAACATTACATGTACATGTGTTAAAAATCAGAGGAAAACACTGTGCACAGTTGCTAACAAATCTATATTGATTGAAATTGATTGATTAGTAACTCCTAGAAAGTTGAATTGGATTCATTAAAGGTATCTATAGATAAGAGTAGAAAGAGGGCAAAACAGAATATATCAAACAAATGATGGGTATTAACATTAGAAATTAAACAGCATTCTAAGGGCTGGAGAAGTGGCTCAGCCATTAAAGACCCCGTGCTGCCTTTGCAAAGGACTAGAATCTGGTCCTCAGCACCCACGTCATGTAGCTCACAATTTCCTATCACCCCAACTCCAAGGTACTGACCTCTGAGCATAGCCACACACATGTGGACATGCATGCAGAGAGACAAACACAGATCTTAGTGAAGATAAGGTCTAGCCTAGGAAGTGGAAATGGCCGTCTGTAAGCACATGCTATATATGTATGAGGACCTGGGTCTGAGCTCCATCATGGGAAACATGTATACTTGTGATCCCAGCCCTGAGGAGCCAGGGTGGTTCTGGTTCTGGAACTTGCTGGCCAGCCAGCTCTCACAACACACTCCCATTCATTAACCTTTGCTTCCTGGATCTCTACTATGCAACATAATTTATCAGCTACAAGAACAGAATGTATAAAGCTAGCTGGTGGTGACACACCCTTTAATCCCAGCACTCAGGAGGCAGAGGCAGATGTATCTCTGAGTTCGAGGCAAGCCTGGTCCACAGAGTAAGTTCCAGGACAGCCAGGGCTACATAGAGAAACCCTTTCTCAAAACAAAACAAAACAAAACAAAAACCTAATCAAATAAACAAAAAGATCAGAATGTATACAGGGCAGCACCATGAGGCTGGTGAAAGATAAAATGATAAAAAAAAATGTATACAATTAAAAAAGAATAACAGTTTGAGAGCAAGTATTTTGTCCTATTTGAAGTTTGGTTGGGAGGAGATTTTCATTCTAAATATCTAAAGAGATAAGAATGGAATGATGTATTCTCTCTCTCTTTGTGTTTGTGTATTTAGTATATAATTTATGCAGATGTGTGCATGCAGGTACACACGCTTCTGCTCATAGGGAGACCAGAAGACATGGGATGTTTTGTTCTATCACAGGCTGCACACTCAACTGGGGGGCCTGGTGTTTAGGCCTGTGTCCAGTATGTGGCAGCAATCAATACTCTTGTCTCCTTTACCCCACAGCACAAGGGCTATAGGCTATACTAGTTACTTTTCTATTGCTGTGACAGAACACCATGACTAAGGCAACTTGTAAAAGAAAGAGTTTATTTGGGGCGTACAGTTTCAAAGGGTTAGAGCCCATGACCATCATGGTGGGGGATGTGGCAGCAGGCAGGCAGGTATGGTGCTGGAGCAATGGCTGAGAGTTTACATCTTGATCCAGAGAGTAAGAGACACTAAGAATGTCACAAATCCTTTGAAATATCAAAACTTGCCCTTAGTGACACATCTCCAACCAGGCCACACCTCCTAATCCTTTCAAAACAGTTCCACTAACTGAGGTCCAAGTTTTCAAACATATGAGCCTATGAGGGCTATTCTTATTCAAACCACCAAGGATTTACATGTGTGCTCAATCCTAGCCTTTTGTTTGGGTGTTGGGGATTTGAACTCAGATCCTCATGCTTATGTGGCAAGCAATCTGACCCACTGACTCATCTCCTTAGCCATGCATTCTGCTTTAAAAGTTATGCAAGTCCCAGCTCAAGGTGAGAGGCTGAGACCCCGAATCTAGCAGCCTCCCTCCTTCAGTTTCCACTGAAATGACATAAGTAAGAGTAGCTGAAACTGTGTGGTGAACAGGGGAAGTGGACCAATTATTGGCAAACCAAAGACTTTGGTGGCCTTCTGGATGGCAGAAAGCCTGTGAGGTGGTGGCTGACTCAGTGGAGAGGCTGCCAACTCAAATACATTCCTGGGATAAGATGTGGCTATGGAAGGCCACATGCTTTCCTTCAGTCTCAGAGATACCTCAGAGCCTGAAGGACACAACCTGAGTGGATAACACACATAATTAGTTGAAAGCCTGTATCATTTGGTCCCTTCAATCTATCCTCTCTATTGTCTGATAGAAGAACAATATAGTCAATGTTTCCCCCTAAATGAAATCAAGCTGTTAAAGAAGAGCCAAGCATGGTGGCTTATATCTATAAGCCCAGAACATAGGAGTCTAAGGTAGAAAGATTGCTTACTGTGAGTTCAAGGCTAGCCTGGGCTACAGAGAAAGATCCTGTCTCAAAACACTGCAAAAAACAAAACAAAGCTCAAAAACAATAGAAAGGCCAGTGTAGGCAGGAACCTGGCTTCATCACCCACTTCCTGCTTTTGCAACACCAAGTGAAGCCTGAGCATGGTAATCGGGGTCTCTCCAGCTCCAAGTCAGAGGCAGGCATCTGGGGAGAAATAATTTCACACTGTTGAAGATACTAACCATCTTCATCATTCCTTTGAAAATATAAATGGGCCAAAAGGATTGTCGCACACTTGAAAAAACTTCACATCAACAAATGGGCAAAAGAGAACATTTTCCCAAGGGGCAAAAAAAAAAGAAGACAATTCAAAACCAGAATATTAGCATTAGATTTTCAATTAATAACAATAGAGTAACCTGAAGAACTATTGAACCTCACCACAACAGCTATCTTTAAAAAGAAAAGGTAACCAAAAATTAGGAAGTAAGTCTAGAAATTTTGTTTTGGTTTTTATTGTTTGTTTTGTTTTGTTGTTGTTGTTTTGAGACAGGGTTTTTCTAACAGCCCTGGCTGTCCTGGACTCTCTTTGTAGACCAGGCTGGCCTCGAACTCACAGAGATCCACCTACCTCTGCTCCCAAGTGCTAGGATTAAAGAAGTCTGGAAATTTTAAAATTAGATTGCCAAATCAAGAGCTTTAACAGAAGAAGTCAAAGTGAGGAAATTTCCTAGAATGCTAAATAAAGGTGTGAGTTATGAAGCAAGAGATGAGTGATCCGGGGGTTGGGGAGATGGTTAAATGGGTAAAGTGCTTGCTGCCGAGGCATGAGGACCCGGATTTGGAACCTCAGTGCTGCAGGGAGGGAAGCAGAGATAGGCTGATCCCTGGAGTTCACTGGCCATGCAGTCTAGCAGACGTGACGAGCTTCAGGTTCCCTAAGAGATTGTCTCAAAACAATAAGGTGGAGAGTAAAAGAAGAGACACCTGACATTTGTCTCCAGCCTATAAACATGTGTATGTCAGCATATACATGTAACAGTTGAAAGGTATGAGTCAGTTTCCAAATTCAAAATCCTTCAGATTGGTCTAGAGCTGTGGTTCTCAACCTTCCTAATGCTGCCGCCCTTTAATACAGTTCCTCATGTTGTGATGAACCCCAACCATAAAATTATTTTCATTGCTACTTCATAACTGTAATTTTGCTACTGTTATAAATGATAAAGTAAACATCTGGGCTTTCTGATGGTCTTAGGTGACCCCTGTGAAAGGGTTGTTCTACCCCCTAAAGGGGTCACGACCCACAGGTTGAGAACTTCTGGTCTAGAGAAGGCACACAAGATACAATAGGAAGAGAGAAGGAGAATTTGTTCCATTTGCAAAAAAGGATACTCTGCACTTAGTAACTGTTAAGATAGATGAGTGAGATTCATATGCAAAATAACACTTTTAAGATGTCAGTACTTACAAAGTAAAGCAAACATCTAACATGCCTGGGAGAGAATCGAGAGAGAAGGCAGCTCTAGGAAAGAATTTGCCATCAGATTGGCATCTCAAACAATGCAACAAAAATGATGGCACTTATACCATTACCATGGAAGCACTGAGAAAGCCTACTGTTGATGAAAATGTAAACTAGTACAGCTATCACAGAGGACAGTATGAAAGTTCCTCAAAAGGAAAAACAAAAAACTGGAGCCAGATGTAATGGCACACATGTGTATTCCCAGCAGGGAAAGACTTTGTTCTGTAAAACTATAAAAACCTCATGAAACTGCTTCCATGTTGGAATATGGAATTTGGGGTGACCTAAATCTGTATTCCCAGGTCATGGGCACTCATAATGACTCCAGAATAAACTATCTGTTATTTCCTTTAAGATGAGAGCTATGGTCAGAATGGCTAAGATCAAAAGCTCAAATGACAGCACATGCTGGCGAGGGTGTGGAGAAAGGGGAAACCTTCTCCACTGCTGGTGGGAGTGCAGGCTTGTGCAACCACTATGGAGGTCAGTATGGCGATATTTTAGAAAACTTGGAATAGCTTTGCCTCGGGACCCAGCCATACCACTTCTGGGTATACACCCAAATGACTCATCACGGAATCATAAGGAAGTTTCCTCATAAATGTTCATAGCAGCCTTATTTGTAATAGCTAGAAACTGGAAACAACCCAGATGTCCCTCAACCGAAGAATGGATTAAAAAACTGTGGAATAATGGAATATTACTCAGTTATCAGAAACAATGAAATTATGCAATTTACAGCCAGATGGATGGAACTAGAGAAGCTCATCCTGAGTGAACTAACCCAGACTCAGAAGGATGCACATGGTATCTATTTACTTATAGTAGGATTTTAGCTATATAGTACAGGATATCTCTACTACAGCCAATGCACCAAAGGGAACATGGACATAGACTTTTTTGTTTGTTTGTTTTTTAGTTTTCTCTCCCTGGCAATGAGACACTTTTCACTGGTGGTACTGACTTGTAGGCCCCCAGTGTATGAGGAAGCTCTTGGCCCTCATATGACTTCTGAACTGGGGCGAGGGACACTCCACTCCAGAGGAGTGGGATGGAAGGGTTAGGGGGTAGAGGGTGGGAGGGTGGGGCTGGGAAGGGGGGAAAGAGGACAATATGATAGAGATGTAACCTGAAGCAACAAATAAATACATTTATTTATTTATTAAAAAAAGATGAGAGCTATGGCTTTTATGCAGACAGGGGCTTGCTTACAGTTTCAGAGGTTGGTCCATTATCATCATGGCAGGAAGCATGGTGGCAGGCATAGCAGACATGGTGCTTAAGAAATAGCTAAGAGCTTCGTCCTGATCTTCAGGCAGAGAAAGACAGACTGGGCCTAGTATGGGCTTTTGAAACCTCAAAGCCCCCCTCCAGTGACACATTTCCCCCAACAAGGCCACATCTCCTAATCCTTCTAATCCTTTCAAACAGCTCCACTCACTGGTGACTAAGCATTCAAATATATGGGGCTCATTCATTTTCAAGTCACCACAACTACCATGTCATTCAGTAATCTGTTTGCTGGGGATAAATTTGAAATCTTTATGTTAGAAGAACTAAGGGACTGGAGATATGGCTCAGTGGTTAAAAGTATATGCTGTTCTTACAGAAGACCTGTGTTTCTGTGTTTGGGTCCCAATATCTATGACAGATGACTCTCGAGTCCTTGTAACTCCAGGTGTAGGGGATCTGTTGCCCTTTTCTGGATTCTGAGGGTACATGCACCCATACACAAAGACACATAATTAACAATTAAAAATAAATCTTTTTTTAGAAAGAAGTTCTTCATTCTTATGATCATTGCAGTAGTATTATTTATAATAATGGGATTACACAGAAATCTAGTTCTTAAGAAATCTACTTCCAAAAACCATACAGTCTGTAGGCAGAAAGGACTTTGACAAAAATCAAGTTGTAATTTGAAATTAAGTCTTCTAAGGATTCCACACACTGTCCCTAAAGATCAACACCAAAGGAAATTTACAAAAACCTCATTTTCTTATGAAGCTTTTCAGGTTTCTCACCAAGGTCCACACTAAATAAATGAGGTAAACTTTTGAGAAAAGTAAGACTACTATTCCCATTTCTTTGTAGCAAAATCCCAGTTTAAATTTCACTACATTCTATCTCAGTTCCTTTAAAAGCAGGTGGAAAAGGCTTTAGAATGATAGAGATCATAACTAGAAACTCAAAGTAGACATTGAAAAATGTCCATAGGTCTGTGGGAACATGGAACTCATATGATTACATTCTGTTTGCTCTGAGATGCTTTTGTTCTTCCTCAAAGAGTGAATTTCTTAAGCACTCTGACAGGAGAGGCACCAGGGGAAGTATTAATAGCTTCAACAAATGTTAGAGAAAAGGATACCCTGCCAATCAACACCATGGCCAGAAGAAAGAGGAGATAGCTGACATCACATCTGTTTTCATCATCTAGAGGCCAACCACATGAAAGGGAAAAAGTGAGCATGTCTGTGATATTCATAAGTCTTCCCAGACATCCACTGCCACTTGCCTTTAATATTTAATTAGTACAATGGTCCACTAGTGGGAGCAATACTTGAAATCCAAGATTTTCTTTCTTTGACTTTGCCCATCCGATCTAGAAAGCAACATTCTCTTCGAACATACACACCCTAATTGCCATATCCTGAACTACATATGGAAAATGTGCATACTATACTAATCCTCCCAATTTACACAAGTCTGAATAATTCTCTCCAACCTATTCCATTCTGTCCCTGTCCATGTGTCTTTCTAGTGGGTGTGCTGGGACTTCTTGCCCTCAATACCACCATAAAAATTGGAAAATGGACCCACAATGGCTGATAGTGTATCTAGGATATATTGGGAAACTTTCTAGGAATCATTCTAGATGGCAACAGAAACAGACCGAAGATGTGTATGGTAATTATGTAGCTACATAAACCCTTCCTTCCCCAAGTTGCTTTTTTTCAGTGTGTTTGTCACAGCAACTGAAGTTGTGAGGAACACACATGATAGAGAAACTGTGGCTATTGCTCCCTATCACCTGCCCAAAGTAGAGGAACACGGAAAGCAGGACTAGGAACTTAAGACATGTGACTGATTCCTATAGAAGTTGCTTGATATTAACCATTTTCAGAGAACAATTCTTTAACCTTTTGATAAGTTAACAATCAAACTAGTGGTTGGAAGAACTGCCCAGAAACATCTAACCCATTTATTTCCAGAAGCAGTTCTTAATTTTGTCCTTTACAACATGAGGCAGGATAGAAAAATGGGAGAAGTTGTGCAAATGAAAAGGGAGAGGAGTCCTCCCTCAGGTGTCTGGTGGATGCTTCTTACCAGCTGAGAATCAAGAATCAACACACTTAAGGACACTTGTTAAATGTTTTTCTCCCTTCACAACTGTAAACCTGCAATTTTCTAGAATTCTCACAAGAAACCCAATCTACACTACATGTTCTGCACCCCCATGGGCAATGAGAATCCTGGCAAGTCTATCTTTATTTAGTGAGATGTCTTTCTGTGAGAAGTCCTACTTGGCTCTTGAGGCCAATATCTCTTTCTCTTATGCACCATTTCAGAATATTATATTTCTGATCAATTTGGAGATATGCCTATTCTTTGGGACTTGATTTTATAAGCAAAGGCATCATATACCTATTTATAACAGGTCTTTTCTTATTGGTTAGAGGCGCCATATCTTTCAATAACTCATAAGTTATCCAAATACATGCCTAATTCCTGAGGAGGCAAGAAGACAAGTTTAGATCCTCAGGACCTAGAATTTCAGAGTGCTGTGAGTCACCATGTGGGTGCTGGGAATTGAACCAGGTCTGCTGGAAAACAGCCAGTGTTCTTGACCACAGAGCTATCTCTCTAGTCCCTCCACCTTTATTTTTTAAAAACAGAGTCTTTCATTAAACCAATTAAGTTAGAATGATTGACTGTCCATCTGCCTGTCTATGATTCCCCAATGCTGGGATTACAGATACACACACACACACACACACACACACACACACACACACACACACACACACTACTTTTTGCATGGGTTAGGATATCTGCATTCAAGTTCTCCAATATACACAGCAGATTGTTTATCAACTGATCCAGCTTTCCTGTTCCAATTTAGTGCTTTGGGAGGCTGTAGGAGACCTACCCAGCCAAGGGCACCTAACTCAGGACCTGTGTTACAGACCATTTCAGGCTCGCCAGGGCCTTGTGTGATTTCTACCCTCTAGTCTGTAAATCAACAGCAGAGAAATTAGTCATATCACAATGGGCTAGCTGAGAAAGTGACATCCAAAGGTAAGGGGCCCAGGAGACATGTGAGCTGCATGCAGGACCTCAGGGAGAACTTCCCTGTGATTCTGTGCTACTGCAGTGGGAAGACAGTATTCTCTCCAAGCAAAGACTTGGTATGTAACGTCAGTCAGCTGTAAATAACCCAATGAGCACTTCATTCTTTGGCAAGAGAAAAGAGTGAAAAAAAGGTATTTTCAAGCAGTTCTGAGAAGGCTGCATCTCACCTCTCAGGTTGGAACTATTTAACTTTCTGCCTCCTCCTCCTCTTTCTGTTCCACTGGTTGACAAGGGTCCTTCAGTGTGACTTAGTCCCTGGCCTCATTCATTGGCCTCACAGACTGCTGAGTCCGTGTCTTTAATAAGCACCTAGTGACGTAGGTGTGTTTCATTAAGGCTCTTTCTGCGTACTCTGCAAAGGTCCTTCGCAGAATGGCCATGTGTATTTGGCAAAGAACAAAGGAGTTATCATTTAAGACTATATTAGCCTTGTCCACACAGGGAGAAAAGTTCATCCGTGGCCACATTTTGACTTTGAGGTTGAGACTCTGGGTTCCTTTTGGGATACCACAGCAGAGCTCAGTTTTCCTATGACTGATTTGTCTGGGACATAAATGAGAACTTAGAAGTTATCACAAATAACCTGTGACAAATCAGGGAGCTCACCAATCCCAGAGTGAAAGCATATACTTAGTTGATAGGAAAGCCTCTCCTGCTTGCTTTACACAAAGAAGAAAGTAGGATTTTCTATTGATTGTTAAGAAAAGTTAGTTCAGGTTGAACTTGTCCAAGAAGCATGACAAAAAGAGAGATATTGAACTTCAAACTTGTTGCTTCTAGGGAAAAAAAAAAGATGTAGCTATATACCTCTGAATTAAATAGACTGTCTGTGGCTATTATATTTTGTGCTTGTGTGCAGAGGCATGCATATGTATCATTCCTCAGATTTCATCCACCTTTTTTTTTTCTTAATCAAGGTCTCTTGTTGCCCTGAAACCTACCTAGTAGATAGACTGGCTGGCCAGTGGGCCCAGGGATCTATCTCTCCTCCTCAGTACTGGGCTCACAAGTAAACACTACCATGTCTGACTTAACATGGGTACTGGGGACTGAACTCAGAACGTCACTCTTACAAGTCAACCACTTTCCCAACTGAGGCAGTTCCCTAATCCCTAATATATTTTCTATTGTCTATTTTTGAAGGCAAGGGGTGGGTTCGGATTAAGAGAGTCAATACTGTGCATTATGGTGAATGGTGTTAACAGGCTGAGTCTAGTTCTTGATAACTAAGTTACAGAAGTTAAGAGTAGATGCCTCAAGACATCAAGAGTAGTCAAATGTTCATGAGATCTTTAGTACCATTGAGGTAGATCCTAAGGTTCTATTACAACATTGGACACTGGAAATAAATCACAACAGTAGATATAATTTTCACAGAGGGACAAACTATGTAGTAAGAGCCATCCAACAGGCCTGGACAGTGAATATCCCAATTAAAGAGCCCAGGGACAGGGTGTCTGCAGGAAAGCTATATAGGTACCCAGCTAGAGGAGGAAGAGCCTTCTTGTGGGTTGAAGAAAGAGCTGAATCAAAGAAAATCTCTAATCAATCCTTTCATAGATGTAGATGACCCAATCTTTGTGCTTTTAAGAGGGAAGCTGCAGCTGAATTTTTGGGAGCTAAAAAGTTTCAGATTGTAATCATGTTTCCTAACTGTAAGACTGATGACTTAATAAATAGGCCCCCCACCTTGATACAAGGCAAAATCTTTTCTCATAGTCTTTAAGAATTTATATAAGAACTACTCTAATTTTCAACTACAAGATGCCCAACTATGTCTTTCTTTCTTCCTTTCTTCCTTCCTTCCTTTCTTTCTTTACTTATTTATTTGGATATATGTCTCTATACCATTTGCATGATGAGTGCCCAAGGAGGACACAAGAGAGCACTGGATCCCCTAGAACTATAGTTACAAACAGTTGAGAACCACCATGTGGCTGCTGGGAAATTGAACCCTGGTCCTCTGGAAGAGCAGCCAGTGCTCTTAACCACTGATCCATCTCTCCAGCCTACAGTCAAACATTTGTATTGTGTCAGAACTATGATAGTCTACTTGGGAGGATGTATTTTGGGTGCTCACCACCAATTAAACACTTTATAAACACGGTGAGATATCAGATATTCAACTCAAATCAAGTAGGTATTATTCAGCATCTGCTATGGCCTAGGGTTTGTTGTAGGCTCTTGGATCCACCAATGAATAAAGCCAATGCAAATATCTGCTTTTGTGGGGCTTGTATTTGGTACATAGCCTGTTAGGTGATGACAGTGTAGTAGAAAAAAATGTAGCTTATGATAAGGAGGTGGGGAGGCAAGAGGGGTCAGGGCAGGCCTCATTAAACCCAGGATATTTGGGCCAGTGTTTGACGGGAGGGAGGGACTTACCCGGCTAAAGGGAGAAAAAGCATATTGACAGCAACGAACCAACAAACCATATACTCTGAGTTAGGAATATGATCTGGGACTAGGAGGAAGGCAGAGCAGCTAGAATAAAACCAGCAAGGGAGAGATTTGTGAGACAGGCACTAAGAGGCAGTTGATATGACCCTACAGGCCTTATTTACGAGCCAGCCATCTGCTGTTGGAGAACTGGAGAGCCACTCAGTGGCTTCGCGTGGAAGAATGGTCTGAGTGACTCAAGTGTTGGCAGAAAGACCCTGGTTGAGCTGTGGAGAATGCACCGGTTGAAAACTGTTCTGGAAAAAACCAGACAGTAGCCATGTCACTGTGGGGCCACACCATCTCTGCCACAGCTGTGTACCTTAGCTGTAACAGCACAAGACAAGCTGTACACAGTAAGAAAATGAACAACTGGCTGGCTTCCTTTGGAACGATTCATGAGTGCTGGCATCTGAGTGCCATGGTACAAATGCTTCCAAATTCTATCTCTTTTTATTTTTCCAACCATTTAAAGCTACGAAGCTATGGGGCTGGGTTGATGCTCAGTCAGTAAAGCACCTGCTGCCAATGCACTATAATCTGAATTCAGATTCCCAGGACCCATGCAAAAAGCCATGGATAGTATCCTGCTCCTATAACCCTGACAGTGGTGTGTGTGTGTGTGTGTGTGTGTGTGTGTGTTGGGAGTGATGACAGATCCCCAAAGCTCACTGTCCATCTAGCCTAGCCTAATCAATGAGCTTCAGGTTTTTAAAATACTGTCTCAAAAACAACACACACACACACACACACACACACACACACACACACACACACACAGACTGGGGGAGGGGTGGGGGGAGACAGAGAGGGAACAAAGCAAACTGGAAAGCAAAAGATTAAGGAAATCCCTGGCATCCTAACATTGACCGCAGACCACACGCAGCCATACCTATATACATACAGTCACACATATATACACACACACAGCCCTGTTACATGAATTATTAATATTTACAATTGATGCATATGATTACTAACACAGCAAAGTTATTCCTTAACCCACCATTTACTAAATAAACACACAGAGACCTGTTAGATTTTTAATAAGCCTTATGCATTAGGCCTGGGCAGATCTTAACCCTCTAGGCTAGCTTTCTACCCCCCAGTCAAAACCCCATAATACTTACACACTTTCCATGTGGTCTGGTCCTCACCATCATAGTAATTTTCAGAGCACGCTGTTCCAGCCAATGCACTTCTAGTCCTCCAGGCTAACCCATGGCATCTGCACTTCTTTCTCTCCCGTGATCCTTCCACTACCCCTAAGCCTGCAAACTTTACCCCTCCTACCTCTCTTCTGCCAGCCCAGGCTGTATATCTCTTTATTCAGCCAATCAGGCAACGTTATACAGCACCACTTGGTGCACATGACTATTTTCTCGAACAGTAAGGAAGACAGGGGACAAGCAATTAACATTTGAATACAACCAGCTTCCAGATTACCCCAACAATGCCTCACATGTCAGGAAAAAAAAAAACCCAGGGGATCCAAGATGGCAGCGGCCTGAGTGGATGTATTTTGATTTCAGGGTTAACAGTCGCAGGGCGGCGAGTGTTGCAGGACGCTGTACAAAAAGCTCGACCCCTCTAGATCTCACCCAACTACCCAGGGACCTCTGAGGGTCCCTGGGCAGGACGCTCCCTCCCACTCTCGGACACGCAAGGCAGCCGCTGAATCCGGGAATCGGGATCCCCCCATACCCCACCAGGAGAGACACGCCATGTTAGTTCCAATCTAATACCCAGCGAGAAGATTAAGATCTCATGCAGAGATAATCCCCACCCTGCTGGGGCACCCCTAGGTCTTGCACAGACAATCCAGCTATCTGGCGAAAGGTGGCGACCCTTGGAAGTGAGCGCAGCTCAGTTGCAAAATGCCTTCAGACTGCAGATTGCAACCCACTGCGGTGATGTCACTGGCCAGTTTCCAGGCCATGGGAGATGCAAGGCTATTGCGGGTGAAGGCAGATTTACCCCACCACAGGAGCCAACCCCAGGCAAACTGCGAGGTATTTGAAACTGTTGTATATCGGAATTTTTTACTAGTACTGGCCCTTCTGGTGGGGAACCAGAGCTTACTTGTACACAGCTCCACCCCCTGGATTAGTTAGGTCTCCACCTAGGAGGCGGGGCTGAATGACTCACCTTATAGGGGTGGAGTAAGGCAACTTGACTCCTACACCAAAGTGCCCCCTTTGGACCCAAGTCCAGAAGAAAGCAAAAAAATTCCACATGGCCAGAGGCCCCAGACCAAAAAACAAACAAACAAACAAACAAAACCAGAGCAAAATGACTCCAACAAAAGAAAGCAACACTATTCCATCCAGCCCAAACCACCTCACCACAGCTGAAACACATCACATAAAAAAGATGACAATTCTACATTATGGAAAGTGATAGAGTCCCTTCAAGAAGAACTTAAATCTATGAAGGAATTCAAAGAAGCCACAATTACACATACAAAAGCGATGGAAAACACCATTAGAGAACTTCAGAAAAAGGTGAGTCAACTTGAACAAGAAAAAGAGAGGACAATGGAAGACTTCCAGGCAAAGACAAGCAAACTGGAGGAGGAAATATACAAAACAAATAACATCACTCAAGAAATGAAAATGGAAATGGAAACAATAAAGAAAACACAGTCAGAGTTAAAAATGGAAATGGAGAATCAAATTTTTGGATTTGAGTACCAAAAATAGGATTCAAGAGATGGAAGAAAGGATCTCAGGCATGGAAGATTCAATGGAAGAAATCAATACAACATCGAAAGAAAATGAGAAAGCTAAAAAATCTCTCACCCACAATATCCAAGAAATCAAGGACTCAATGAAAAGACGGAACCTAAGAATTATAGGCATAGAAGAAAGAGAAGATGCCTGACTCCATGGTCCAGGAAATATCTTCAACAAAATCATAGAAGAAAACTTCCCAAACCTAAAGAAAGAGATGCCAGTAAAAATCCAAGAGGCTTACAGAACACCAAACAGATTAGACCAGAAAAGAAACTCCTCTCGCCACATAATAATAGAAACTCCAAATGTAGAGAACAAAGAAAGGATATTAAAAGCTGTAAGAGAAAAAAGGGCAAGTCACATACAATGGCAGACCCATCAGAATCACACCTGACTTCTCCTCAGAAACTTTAAAAGCTAGAAGGGCCTGGACAGATGTCCTACAAGCCCTGAGAGAACATAGGTGCCCAGCCAGACTACTATATCCAGCAAAACTCTCTATCAACATAGAAGGAGAAAACAAGATATTCTATGACAAAATCAAATTCAAACAATATCTCCTCACAAACCCAGCCCTACAGAAGATCCTAGAAGGAAAATTCCAACCCAGAGAAGATAACTACACCCAAGAAAACAGAGGAAATAGAAACCTCCACAGCAACTAAACAAAAGAGAAAAACGGGGCTGGAGAGATGGCTCAGCGGTTAAGAGCACTGCCTAGTGCTCTTCCAAAGGTCCTGAGTTCAATTCCCAGCAACCACATGGTGGGCTCACAACCATCCACAATGTGATCTGGTGCCCTCTTCTGGAAGGCAGGTGTACATGCAGACAGAGCACACATATGCATAAAATAAATAAAATAAATCTTAAAAAAAAAAAAAAGAGAAACACAAGACAGCCAGCTAAACCAAAATAATGGGAAATAACAACCCCTGGTCACTAATATCCATAAACATCAATGGACTCAACTCGCCAATAAAAAGACACAGACTTACAGACTAGATCCGTAAACAAGACCCATTTTTTTGCTGTATACAAGAAACACATCTCACTATTGAAGATAAACACGATCTCAGCGTAAAGGGCTGGGAAAAGGTTTTCCAAGCAAATGGACCCAGGAAACAAGCTGGAGTAGCCACCCTAAGATCAAACAAAATAGACTTCCAATTGAAGTTAATAAAAAAAAGACAGAGAAGGGCATTACATACTCGTTAAAGGAAATATCCACCAAGAGGACATCTCAATATTGAACATCTATGCTCCAAATACAAAGGCCCCTACATTTATAAAAGAAACGTTTCTAAAACTTAAAGCGCACATCGATCCAAACACTTTAATAGTGGGAGACTTCAACACCCCACTCACAACTATGGACAGATCATCAAGACAGAAGCCAAACAGAGAAATAATGAGTCTAACAGAGATCATGAACCAAATGGACCTAACGGATATCTACAGAACATGTCACCCAAACACAAAAAGAATACACCTTCTTCTCAGCACCTCATGGAACCTTCTCCAAAATCGACCATATAGTTGGACACAAAGATAGCCTCAACAGATACAAGAAAATTGAAATAACCCCTTGTATCTTATCAGACCACCATGGAATAAAGTTGGACTTCAATAGCAAAAGAATCAACAGAAAGTCTACACACGCATGGAAATTGAACAACTCTTTACTAGAGGACCACTGGGTTAGGGAAGAAATAAAGAAGGAAATCAAAGACTTCTTAAAATCCAATGAAAATGAAGACACAACACACCCAAACCTATGGGACACAATGAAAGCTGTGCTACGAGGAAAGTTCATAGCACTAAGTGCCTTCAAAAAAGAAAATTGTGGGGCTGGAGAGATGGCTCAGTGGTTAACAGCACTGGCTGCTCTTCCAGAGGTCCTGAGTTCAATTCCCAGCAACCACATGGTGGCTCTCCACCATCTATAGAGATATCTGGTGCCCTCTTCTGGCCTGCAAGCATACATGCAGACAGAACACTGTATACATAATAAATAAATAAATAAATAAATAAATAAATAAATAAATAAATAAAGCAGGCAGAACACTGTATACTAAATAAATAAGTAAAATAAAAAAAAGGAAAATTGTGACAGCTCATATTAGTGAATTAACAGCTAAACTGGGTGAATTGGAAAAAAAAAAAGAAGCAAACACTCCTAAGAGGAGCAGAAGGCAGGAGATCATCAAACTTAGGGCTGAAATCAACAACTTAGAAGGAAAAAGAACTATACAAAGAATCAATGAAACCAAGAGTTGGTTCTTTGAGAAAATCAACAAAAGAGACAGAACCTTCGGCAAGGTTCTAAAAGACAGAGGGAGAAAACCCAAATCAACAAAATCGGAAATGAAAAGGGAGAAATAACAACAGACATTGAGGAAATCCAGAGAATATTTGGATCCTACTTTAAAAATCTATACTCCACCAAATTTGAAAACTTAAATGAAATGGACAATTTTCTTGATAGATTCCACCTACCGAAGCTAAATCAAGATCAGATAAACAGATTAAACAGCCCTATAACCCCTAAGGAAATAGAAACAGTCATTAAAAATCTCCCAAACAAAAAAAAAAGCCCAGGGCCAGATGGCTTTAGCATGGAATTCTACTGGACCTTCAAAGAGGAGCTAACACCAATGCTTTTCAAACTCTTTCACAAAATAGAATCTGAAAGAACATTGCCAAATTCATTCTATGAGGCCACAGTCACCCTGATTCCTAAACCACACAAAGACCCAACAAAGAAAGAGAACTTCAGACCAATCTCCCTCATGAACATAGATGCAAAGATACTTAATAAAACACTAGCAAACCAAATTCAAGAACACATTAAAAGTATCATACACCATGATCAAGTAGGCTTCATCCCAGGAATGCAGGGATGGTTCAACATACAAAAGTCTATCAACGTCATTCACCATATAAACAAGATGAAAGAAAAAAAACCACATGATAATCTCACCAGATGCAGAAAAAGCATTTGACAAAAATCCAACACCCCTTCATGCTAAAAGTTCTGGAGAGAACGGGCATACAAGGACCATACCTAGAAATAATAAAGGCAATGTTCAGCAGGCCAGTGGCCAACATCAAATTAAATGGAGAGAAACTTGAAACATTTCCTCTAAACTCAGGGACAAGACAAGGATATCCACTTTCACCATATCTCTTCAATATAGTACTTAA
This sequence comes from Lophiomys imhausi, assembly GCA_907164525.1. Taxonomy (NCBI): domain Eukaryota; kingdom Metazoa; phylum Chordata; class Mammalia; order Rodentia; family Muridae; genus Lophiomys; species Lophiomys imhausi. The sequence goes on along the minus strand of CAJQZJ010032499.1, from coordinate 2,779,627 downwards.
AGTTCTTGCTAGAGCAATAAAACATCTAAAGGAGATCAAGGGGATAAACATTGGAAACGAAGAAGTCAAATTATCCCTATTTGCAGATGATATGATAGTATATATAAGCGACCCCAAAAATTCCACCAGAGAACTCTTACAGCTGATAAACACCTTCAGCAAGGTGGCTGGATACAAAATTAATTCAAAAAATTCAGAAGCCCTTCTTTATACCACAAACAAATGGGCTGAGAAAGAAATAAGGGAAACAACCCCCTTCGCAATAGCCACAAACAACATAAAAAACCTGGGGGTAACTCTAACCAAGCAAGTAAAGGACCTGTACAACAAGAACTTCAAGACCTTGAAGAAAGAAATGGAAGAGGCCTTTAGAAGATGGAAAGATCTCCGATGCTCATGGATAGGTAGGATCAACATAATAAAAATGGCCATCCTACCAAAAGCAATATATAGATTCAATGCAATTCCTATCAAAATACCAACACCATTCTTTATAGACTTGGAAAGAGCTATTCTCGATTTCATATGGAACATCAAAAAGTCCAGAATAGCTAAATTAATCCTGTACAATAAAAAAATATCTGGAGGTATCACCATCCCAGATTTCAAGCTGTACTACAGAGCAATAGTTGTATAAACAGCATGGTATTGGTATAGAAATACACCAGTAGATCAATGGAATCGAATTGAAGATCCAGAAATAGACCAACACAATTATGGCCACCTAATTTTTGACAAAGAAGCCAAAACGGCACAATGGAAGAAGGACAGCATCTTCAACAAATGGTGCTGGTCCAACTGGATGTCCACTTGCAAAGGAATGAAATTAGACCCATAGTTATCACCTTGTACAAAACTTAAGTCCAAGTGGATCAAAGACCTTAACATAAAGCCAGCCACACTAAATATACTAGTAGAAAAAGTAGGAGAAACCCTCGAACTCATTGGCACAGGTGACAACTTCCTGAACAGAACACCAACAGCTCAGGACCTGAGATCAACAATCAATAAATGGGACCTCATGAAACTGAAAAGCTTCTGTAAGGCAAAAGACACTGTCATTCAAACAAAACGGCAGCCTACAGACTGGGAGAAAATCTTCACCAGCCCCACATCTGACAGAGGGCTAATATCCAAAATCTACAAAGAACTCAAGAAATTAAATGCCAAGAAACCAAATAATCCAATCAAAAAATGGGGGACAGAGCTAAACAGAGAATTCACAAAGGAGGAATCCCTAATGGCTGAGAGACACTTGGAGAAATGTTCAACATCCTTAATCATCAGAGAAATGCAACTCAAGACGACTCTGAGATTCCATCTCACACCTGTCAGAATGGCTAAGATCAAAAGCTCAAATGACAGCACATGCTGGCGAGGGTGTGGAGAAATGGGAACCCTCCTCCATTGCTGGTGGGAGTGTAGGCTTGTGCAACCACTATAGAGGTCAGTATGGCGATATCTTAGAAAACTTGGAATAGCTCTGCCTCAGGACCCAGCCATACCACTTCTGGATATACACCCAAATGCCTCTTCATGGAATCATAAGGAAGTTTCCTCATCTATGTTTATAGCAGCCTTATTTGTAATAGCTAGAAACTGTAAACAACCCAGATGTCCCTCAACTGAAGAATGGGTTAAAAAAAACCTGTGGTACATCTACACAATGGAATATTATTCAGCTATCAGGAACAATGAAATTATGGAATTTGCAGCCAAATGGATGGAACTAGAAAAGCTCATCCTGAGTGAGCTAACCCAGACTTAGAAGGATGCATATGGCATCTATTCACTTATAGTAGGATTTTAGCTATATAGTAGAAGGTATCGATACTACAATTAATACATCAAAGGGAACTTGGACATAGACCTTTTATTTTTTATTTTTATTTATTTATTTTTTATATTTTTTAAATATTTTTCTACTTTTTATTCTTTTTTATCTGTTTGTCTGCTTATTTGTATGTTTGTTTTTTAGTTCTCTCTCCCAGGCAATGAGACACTTTTTACTGGTGGTACTGCCTCATAGACCCCCAATGAATGAGGAGGCTCTTGGCCCTCATATGACCTCTCAACTGAGAAGAGGGGTTGTTATATAAGGACACCCCACCCCAGAGAAATGGGATGGAAGGGTTAGGAGGTAAAGAAAAAAAAATGAAATGTGATGTTTCAGCCTTTTACTACTAATTGTCATAAACTGTTTAGGATAATTAAGAAATGCAAACTAATAGTTATGCAAGCCGGTGATTTTGTTAGGTAGTATGACAGCCTATTATAGTTATTTTCTAAGCTAATCAGAAATAAAGCTGCTAAGAGACAAGCAACATCTGCTTATCCTAATATAAGAGATAGATAGGGCCTCTTCAAAAATCTCAAGAGATGTCCAGAATATGGCATTCAAAGATGTTTTCATAACTTTAGATTTTTTTATATCGAGACATATCAACTCCTGACAGCACCCCCTATTCTACTCCAAGTAGAAGATGAGCATCGAAGAATCTCCAGTGGGAGATGGTTGAATTAGTCGCAAGCCTATCTCTTGGTAGGAAAAACCCCTTGCTCCAACTGTAGACAGAATGCTGTCCAAAAAGGACAAAACCTGGAAGCAGGTAAGTCGACAGCCTACCTCTGCCAAGACAGGGTAGGCAAGTCCTTCATAACCCCTGCTCTACAATCAATGTCTGTCAGAGAAATGGGCCAAACAACTGAAGATCGATGCTGAAATGTATGGAGAGAAAATGGGAACTGTCCAGGCAGCCACTGGTATGTCATTTCTTAGTTTGGGAAGCTGCAGGCCCTGTACTTCCTATAAAATCAGATATATTTATCCCTCTCAGGTCTCTGAGGTGGTTGAAGAACACCACCTCAGATAGCTAGAGTCTCATAATTAAATTTTGAGTTGTTTAGGAGTCAAGAGAGTGTTATAGATCTAAGAAGATACTTTTAAAATTGTGTTGCAAGTTAGTATGAATGTTGAGTCAGATATAGAACTTTAAACTCATGGAGATGTTTAGATAGTAGAATGTTAAAGTCAGGTACCAAATACATATGGACTGGACATTGGGAATGTATGCTAAGCCATATAACCCTCATAACTGTGGCCTAATTACCTCTGTTGTTTTGTATTGTATTTATTATTATAAGAGAAAGAGCCATTCGTTGGACTGAAAGGGGAAACTGTAGGGGGAAATAAGATATACCTTAAACTTAAAAAAAAAAAAAAGGGAAGAGGATGGGGGGTTGAGGGTGGGAGGGTGGGACTGGAGGGGGGAATAGGGAGGGGACTGCGATTGAGATGTAACTTGAAGAAACAAAAAATAAAGAAAAAACCCATAAAGCTATTATTCTTAGCACTTAGGACATACAAAAGTAGGGAGTGGTCCAGCTTGGTCATGGGAAAAAGGGTAGTTTATCAGCTCTGGAAAGGATTGTAGTGAGAGACAAGATAAGAAAAACAGATCATCTGTAGTAGAAGGACAAGCCATGACAAGTAGACCAGAGCAACAGCAGTGCATGGGTCAGAAGTAGTTACTGTCTAGATCTGGCAGGTGAAGTCACAGAGATTTGATGGTGGTTTGAACATAATTTTTTTAAGCATTAAAATTTTTATTTTTAATTGTGTGCATATGTATGTACGTGTCTGTTTCTGTGTTTGGTTATGTGTGTACATGAATGCAGAGGCCAAAAGAGGGTGTCATATCTACTGGAGCTGGAGTTATAGGCAGTCACCAGCTGCCCAACTTAGGTTGGGAACCAAACTTGGCTCCTCTGAAAAAAGTAGTAAGCACTCCTAATGGCTGAGCCATCTCTCCAGCCCCAATGTGTTTTGAGAGGAAAATCAAGAAGCTATGTTGAGTCTTAGCATATTAAAGGCTATATTGCCATTGAAAATGTTAAATGCAGCTCTCACTTAAAAGGAAATAAGTTTATTCTTCAGCCAAATATGAGTGACCATGGCCCAGGGATAGGCAGTCCCAGGTAGTATATCCCTATAGGGACACAATATCAAGTTTTTGTAATTACAGAACAAAAGAGATCTATAAACAAGGCACTTTTTAAATACATCAGTAGGAATGTAGGGTGGACAGGGAGGGTACCAGCAAAGAGAGAAAATCTTTGGTACAGGTTTCAGACACTATCAATGACATTCTTAGCTTTTGTTTAGTGGAAGCTAGTGATTAATCTATTCCAAAAGGTACTACCTCATAGTTACAAGGACATTAGTTTAGACACAAAGGTGGGTAATAAACAGCTGCTACAGGACTGAAGATGGAATCGTAGGCAACAGGACCAGAGATGGCTCAGTGAGTACAGCCACTAACTGTAAGCCTGAAGACTCGGCTTCCATCTGGGACATGACAAAAAGAACTACCGCCTACAAATTGTCACCTGCTAAAGGCATGCTGTCCTGGAGAGATGTCTCAGTGACAAAAAGCACTTGTTTCTCTTACAGCAGAGCGGGGTTCGGTTCCCAGCACCTACATGATGGCTCATAACCTCTGTAACTCCAGTTCTGGGTGATCATCACCCTCTTCTGGCCTTCACAGGCACCATGCACACATGATGCACAGATATGGTAATCATCACCCTCTTCTGGTCTTTATAGGGACCATGCATGCATGATGCACAGATATATTCATGTAGACGGAACACTCATACACATAAAAAAGAAAATAAATTTTAAAATGGTTTAAATTACCATCTTAATCAATTTGAGATGTGCTACCCAGTATTAAGTATATTCATATGGCTGCAAAATGACCTCCAAATTTTTTTCATTTTGCAAAGCTGAAACCATATACCCATTAAGTATTTTTTCACATTTTAATCCCAACACTTGGGGGGGTGGGGCAGAGGCAGGCAAATCTCTGTGAGTTCAAGGCCAGCCTGGTCTACAAAGTGAGTTCCAGGTCAGCCTCTACTGCTACACAGGGAAACCCTGTCTTGAAAAACAAAAACAAAAAAAGTATTTCTTCAATTTCAGCCCTTGGTGTCTGCCATTCTGCTATTTCTAAGAACTTCGCTACTATAGCTGCCTTATTCACGTGAGTTCATATACTGCCTCTCTTTTGTGGATTGCCTTAATCTTCTATATAAAATTTAAGAGAATAGGCAATATAAATAGGATTAAAACTCATCATTGATGTATTTAACATTGCTGAGTTGGACATATAAAATGGTTAGGATAATAAGTTTCATGTGGGCTCAACACATTAGAAAAGTTAATGTGCTCACTGGCTGTTGACTATTCAGCACTCTTATAACAAGTACTTAGAAGCTGCTTTGTTGAAAAGCACTGACTCCTCCCTTGAGCCCAAGAGGTAATAAAAAGCAGTATAAGCGGCCAGAGAGAGCTCAGGTGGTAGAGTGTCTGCCTAGCGTGCACCAGGCTCAGGGTTTGAGCCCTAATGCTACATAAACCAGATGTGATAATACATGTCTATAATCCCAGCACTTGAGAGGTAGAGGCAGGAAAACCAGAAGTTCAGGGTTATCCATGGCTACATAGTGAGTCTGAGGGCCTCCTGAACTACTTGAGTGACTATCACTCACACACACACACACACACACACACACACACACACACACACACACAC
>CAJQZJ010032499.1:2743001-2774020 GCA_907164525.1 Lophiomys imhausi | reverse complement strand
CACACACACACACACACACACACACACACACACACACACACACACACACGTACATGTTTTTAATTAAAAATAAAGGCAACCTGAAAGCTTAGCACCTACGTCTGTTGCTATGGCGTCAGACTCCTGCTTCACTGCATGCAGTCACTAAGGACTATCAATCTAACCCAACCCTTTCACAGTCACAGCTGATGGCAACATGGTAGGTCTATTCTAAATCAGCAGACCCCTTGGGTTCCAGGAACAGAAACCCTTCAGGACTATCCACCTCTAAGCTGAGAACGTGATCTGTGGTGAAGAGCCTACATCCTGGGGCAGGAGTATCGCCATTTTGGAAATAGACTGATCCCCTCTAGCACGGACAGCATTGAGCTTCAAATGATCTGGTAAAATAAATGCCAAGACGACACTCAGCCAGGCCACACCTTGATTATGCCCAACTTTTGCCCCTTGCCTCAGTTCCTTTTTTTATTATTATTATTAATAGAAAGCCCATGCCAGTATCATGATAAAAGTCTTGGCAATCACTGGTTTCTTGCACCATCTTCCCAATGTGGCCATGCACTGCTTTTTGGTTTTTCAAGACAGGGTTTCTCTGTGTCGCCTTGGCTGTCCTGAAACTTGCTCTGTAGACTAGCCTCGAACTCACATAGATTCACCTGCCTCTGCTTTCCCTGAGGGCTGGGATTAAAGGCGAGCACCCCCACCACACCCAGTCATCGCTTGTCTTTAATTGGTGTACTGGGAGGGGAGTCTGAAGCTTTTGCCCTAAAGCTCTGTTCAACTATGGCAACTAAACCAGCAGGAACAAATAATTACTTCTTAAAGGATAGTTTTTCATACTCACCGTTTTAGGATTGCCGGGGCTTCATAACAAAAAAGCATACTGACATTAATCAGCATTTTTGTCATTATACCTGCTCCCAATACTCTACCCTCTCCTTGTCTGCTCCCACAACAGACCACACCACCCCACCCCAGCACACCTCTGATGCTAAACATCCCAAGTGAGGCAGAATTTCACAGCCTTCCTTTGCAGCAATCCAGGCAGCAAGAGCTACCACATGCACATATCTAACTTTGGAGATTGGGATGTTTATCTTAGTTTGCTAAGGACTGTTTAATGACAAGATAATATGAACTGGAAAATTTACAAACAAGTATTCTTTTTGTCACTATTCTAGAGACTGGGAAGCCCATGATCAAGATCTTGGCACACTCAGCATCTTTCAAGAGAGGTTCCTTGCTGCAGTCTCACACAAGAGAGCTTAGCTGACTCTCTGGAGTATACCATATATCATCAGTAATCTAATATCTTCACGTGTGGAGCACTCTCTTGACCAATTCACCTCTCAGAGGCCCAACTTCAAATATGATTGAGGATTAGGATTTCAATATATGGATTTGAGAGAGACATAAGACTTTCAGATGGTAGTAATAACCTAAAACCATGCTACACACTGCTTAGAAGCCCGGATCACTTTAATAGTACTCTCAAACATGAGCTGAATGTAGACAAATCTCCTTTGGGAGAAAAAAGTAACCCCCATGCAAAAAAACAAAAAACCTTTTCCTTTAATTTACTATTATGTGAGGTGTAAATGCTTTAATTGCATACTTTTTGTTGACTCTAAAGTGAGAAGCAGTGACTTTGCCTTCACACATCCAGATTGTATAACTTTGCCCAGGAGACAATTACAGCACCTCTTAGAATCAAAGCCTGGGCACTCACAGCCATAACAAGGTAGGCTCAGCCACCTGTCCTCAACAATCCAAGACACCATTATTAATGTGAGATTTGTCCAGTGTGGCTACACTGGAAAGAGCAGCAAATCATGAAGCCCAGTGAGAGCCTCCCAAGCCCATGTCTGGGGTCTTGATTTCCGGCTTAGGTTTAAACAGAGTGCTGGAAGTGTAAGTACTCCTGGTCAAGGTGCGGTCTACCATTACTGCCTCATCGTTTCAGCTAGGTCTCCTTCAAGGCAGTATGATGGCTTGTCAACACTTTGAAATCTTTCCAGGAGACAAGCTCCCCAACTCTCACTGGTACCAAGATTCAACCTCTCCCTTCTCCCAGCAGGATACTCGAGGGAGCTCTAATTCCATGAGGGACTACTGTTTCAATAGTCTGATGATAGCCAGAAGATAATCTCTCTTTAGAGTATCTTCCCTCCTGTCAAGATAGTTAAAAAAAAAAAAAATGTACCTACCCACCTCATTTAATAGAGATCAGGCAGACAGGAAGAGGGATTGTGCCCAAGTCCAGCTTGGTGAACTCTTAAACTAACTTGGCTTCCTTGCAAGTGCATGGACTATTCATAAACCTCTGCATCACTGAAGTCTCTTGCCCAATTAAACTTCCACCTCCTCTATGCTCTCACCCCTACACTAAGAACCTTAGTGGCAGGATGATATGCAACTGAGGCAGGGGGCGTGTTGAGTGCCATCAAGCACATAACCCATACATAATTGGGAAATTTATTTTTAAAATAGTATAGTTCCCAGGCTGAGAGACGGATCAATGATTAAGAGCACTGGCTGCTCTTGCAGAGGACCTGGGTTTGATTCTCAGCACCTATATGGTAACTCCTAATTCCATAAATCCATTTCCAGAGGGTCCGACGCCCTCTTCTGATATCTGAGCACTGAATGCTCCTGGTACATGTACATATATGCAGGGAAAAAAAAATTCATACACATAAAGGAAAAAATAAAATTGAAAAATCATATAGTTCAGTGTTCCAATTTTGAAAAACAAAATCTATTTCAGATTTGTAACCAAGAACATGTATTCCTACTCTCTGATGTTCACCTTTCTCTTTTCTTCCTCTTCCCTGGTCTGCTCTTGCTAGCCACACAGTTTCACCAACTTTCCCTTCTGGGTTGGTTTGTGGCCAAACCTTTTGGGCTCTCAGTCACACCACATTTTGCTATTCTGATGGATATATTGTTTTTATCAGTCATTTTAAATTATCCAAATTATTTCATACTCAAAATCTTGCCATTGTTATTTCAGATGGGAACTCAGAAGGATTGAGATCATAATGTAGGAGATTCAATTAAACTGCAAAATACAAGAAATGCTGACAATAAATAAAATATCTTTATTATGATTATTTAATAGTTAAAATCTGCATGTTTCCTTAAAGTAGTTTATAACAGGATAAAAAATTACAAAAAGGCAACCTCTTAATGATTCATTTGAATTAACTATAAAATCAAAATACTGCTAGTAATTTACTATCTCCTAAAGTAACACAAAATATATTCAATATGTAATACAAACCTTAATAATCCAAATCTCCTAATAAGCAATTATTTACAAACTCTGAACTGAGAGAAAACAGTTTAGCCAAAGAAATGAAACGATGTTCTTTAATAACTTCATCCTACATAATCTAAGCTTTTTGAGTAGAAATATTCATTTAATACAATGTTAATTATATTAACCTTAATTTACATTTAGTTGGTGAATTTACCCATTCTAAATGCCTCTGTGTCTGGAAAATACAACTTTCAAAAGCGCTTAAGGATTTCTAACACAGTTTAACAATTCAGTCTGGCATCCCAAACCCACTCCCTTACAGGTACAGAATTCAACTAAGGGTACAGAATTTAATGATATCCCTACTTTCGTTGAACTTCCTGCCTAACTGTATAGTTTTATTCAGTTGTCCATATGCCAATGTTATAGTAAGCAAAGCAAGCAACATTACTTTTTTTAAATAACATCTTTAATTAAACTTTTTGCAAGGTAAAATATTAAACTTAAAATAGTCTTAGTACATCAAAATACTAAGCTCTTTAACTGTAATCCAAGATGGTCTTTAAAACCTAACAACCCATATATCACAGAAGAGCAACCTTGATCTGTGAGTGTACATAATGAATTTTACAAACATAATAAATATATTTACGCCCTTATACATAACAGTATGTACAACAGCAGTCAACAACAAGTAGCTCAGACAAGTAGGGATTAGCCCCTCCCCACCTGGTAATCTGATGCATACTGGACTGATTAAAGGAAGCTTGTCTGAATGAGGAGTTAATGTTTTGTTCTCCCCCTCAAATGGGAGAAGGCTTTGTTCGTCAAAATAAACAAAAATATCAAATTTGATGCAGTCTTCCTTAAGTCATGCATGCAAGGAAGATGACAAAGGAAGGACAAAGACAGGCTTCCAGAGGGAAGAATATAAACCAAAATAATTTCCATGGGGGTTACAGATTTAAATGCAAACCTAACAACAAACATGAGAAAACCATTTATTAACAACAAAAAAAAACAAAACAAAAACAAAAAAAAACCTCAGCATGTTATAGCTGATTCAGACAGGTGGGAAGGAAACATGGGAAAAGAAAATATACAAAGATCAATAAAATAGCACATTGCACAAAAGCTCAAGATGAAGTAATCTGAAAATATTAAGAACCTTCTCAAGTGAAAGAAAATGCTCCTATAAAGGGAAAATTGCTAAGAGGAGATATGTCTGCTTTCTTATACAGGGAACACTTACCCTCTAATATGCTAATATGGTGGTGACATTATTGCTATAATAAAAAAAAATTCTCAGAGGGAGACAACTCTGCATTCGTCCATACATGTCACCAAAAGAAAACTCCTTGATTTTCAATACAGCAAAAGAAAGTCTTTATATAAAAACTAATATATATTGTACATTGTTTTCTAAAGCCAGAATCTAGTATGTTTGTCAAGAACACATTTCAATCACTGCACAGGCTGCATAAATCTTGATGCCCGTGTGACTTTTAAAAAGGCAACAGTGTAAATGTGATGCATATTTAACAGAAACGTGAACATTTCAAAAATAAAAGCCCAATGTAAAGATCCCCTCCTGTCACGTTTGATTTTAGAAACTGCACGTGACAAAGCTGTTACTCGACGAAATCACATGTGCTCTCAAGCACTCCGGTGGTCTGAGAATACAAATGGCCACTAGGAAAGGGTTTATCTACGGAAAGGCACACACTTCCACCTTAGTCCGTCCGTGTCGAGTCACTTCAGCACTACTTGTGTCATGTCATATAGAAGTTGGCACAAACCTAAACAGATCACCTTCTGTTTTTAAAACACTGTTTCCTTCCCTATTTCCATGTCTCAACTACTTCCACCTTTTGGATAAACATGCTACTTTCATCTTAAAATTCTGCAAGTGGGAATCCCTTGCCTTTCCAAAGAAGTGAAACTTTAAGAGAACTTAGTGACATCATCTGTTAAATGTAATGGCAAAAGCATGATTAAGAATTCAAAGCAAGTGACATTTACACAGCAAAAGTTACTCTATAATAAAATATAAAACATGCTACTTGATTTGAAAAGGAACACAATATAACAGCATTTAAGAGCACAATCTGGTGTGCAGGGTTGTTTGAATCAGCTTGCAGAGTTTTCAGATAAAAGTTATATCCCGGGTGCCATCATTAATAGGCAATACACAGGTACAAATACAAATAGTCACTTCCTGTTTCAAGATAGCCCTGGGTGTCACTCTGAAAGAAGTGGTTGCTCATGTTTGAAAACATAGCTAGAAAAAAATAGGCCAGTGTACAATGCTAACCTTCAATTAGCTTGACTACACAGAGGGCCTAGGACATGTGCTGAACTAGCATGACAACTACTGATTAGTCCAAGGGTTTCACTGAGGGAGGCAGCACTGCTCCCCTACCGTAGGTAGTTCAGTCACTGACTTCACTGAGTCAACACAAACTTTCTAGAAACTAAACCAAGGAACAACTAACCAAGACTCATGGGATTTTACCCCGTTTGCCAAGTTAAGACAGAACTGTGTGTGCTGTGAGAATAGGAGAGCCAACAAACTTCCCCTCAAAAGGCTACATTAACAAAACAAAAAACGAGCCAGGCGTGGTGGAGCACGCCTTTAATCCCAGCACTTGGGAGGCAGAGGCAGGCGGATCTCTGTGAGTTCAAGGCCAGCCTGGTCTACAAAGCAAGTCCAGGACAGCCAGGGCTGTTACACAGAGAAACCCTGTCTCGAAAAGCCAAAAAAAAAAAAAAAAAGAAAAAGAAAACAACAAATAAAACAAAAAACTTTACTACCAGTTATGGCATACAAGCAAAATCTGACTACTATCGTGTTAAGACATCACCACTGATATCAAATTTCACAACATAAATTGGTTCAGTAGGAAGAAAGTGAAGAGGGGCAATCAACTGCATTAAGAAATTTAAAACTATGTGCTTAAAAAAACTAACTCACAGTTTTTCTTCTGTAAAGTACTTTAGTTTATCTGTTACTTCTGGAACTACAAAAAGTCAAATTAAAGGAAGAACCCTCCCCCAAAAAAATCAATAGGCAAGTTAACTTGAATGCAAATTTTGTTAGTCACTAGAACAGAGATAAAGGTGAGCAAGTTCCCAGAAAGCTGACTCAATGAAGCGCCACACTGTTCTTTACAAACACAGGAACAGAACTACACACTCTCAACACACAGTAAATGTCTATAGTTTTTAGCACACAAGAAAAATCTCTATTCTCCTTCCAATGTGCAAACTGGAGCCCAATTCTACATCACCACTGGCCTGGAAGAGCCACCCATGAAAGAGGTAAATTTGTATTTAGTGGCCCACCTCCCTCTATCCCCTCTACCCTCAAACTTTCCCCTCAAATTACAAAGTCTTTTAAAAATTTGTTTAATTAAAATAAAATTCCTAAAATTCTTTACTAGTAAACACAAGAAACTTTTATAATTACTAAATTGTTTAATAAAAATCCAGTCCTCACCACCTGCCCTTATGCTTCTTAGATCAATGTACAGAATGTCATCTCAGTGTTTACATAAAGATTCGATGCACAGGTAAGCATACACTGTAGTCCAACAAGAAAAACCTTCACACATGACATGTACTATACAATTTCAGCTCGGTGGTGCCTTTGTGAAATAAAAGCATATTCCTGAGGAGCCAATTTGGAGTTTCTTCTTAAAGTACGAGACTGAGCAGTTTTTCTATATGGAAATTAAGCTGTCACTTTAATTCTAGTCCACAAAGGTAAAACTCAAGTCTTTAAGTTACATTTAACAAGTATGAAAACCTAATAAAAACAAGCATCCATTCCTAGGTCAACTCTGTCTCCAAACTGCAACCACTGATCCTTTAAATCTTATGTAGATGTTCATACAGCAGGGAAGCAAGAGGTATATTACTGAGAGAGAGGAACAAGTAAAAATGTTTAAGACCTATTATGAGTTTTAAATTTTCTTATACAAGTGAATTAAAATTCAACGTCATAATTCTTGCCCTCCTGTAAAAAGATTACACACAACTTTTACCAAATATAACCATACACAATAAGCAGTTTCAGTTCAATCTATCAAAAGGGGAATTTCCTCAGGTCATTCCATCATGTATCTTCTGACTGAGCCCAGCTTAGAGAAAGGACTAGACAACGCTCTGCATGCTAACCACCAATGGCAGGTTCCTGTATTTAAAATCGACAGTTACAGTGTCCCTCCACAAACCCTCCCCCCCGCCCTGCAACCCCAGCTGCTACAGTCCCAGGCTGGCCAGTTTCAAGTAGTGTCTATGTGATCAAGGTCTAGCTTTGTTCCAGTAGCTTTTGCTTCTACTGCGCTTTTCGGACATGCAGAAGTGAAGTTTGGTTGATATATGTCCCAGGTTTCAAACTGTCCATTTTAACTTTTTAAGTTTCTTTTGTCTTATTTATAAAAGGAAAGAAGCAACTCTTCACCACTCTGCATCTCCAATGGCTTTGGAAAATATATAATCTCTTCCGTTAAGATTCATAATGCCATCCTTGAGATGAAATTTCCACTTATTTTTACTTCTGTGTATCTAAACAAAAATTGAAAATGCAAAAGATGTAATAGGAAAACACAACAAAACCCCACTCATAAAAAACCCACAAGTTTTGTCCTATATAATTATTATATATAAAAAACTGGCTTCTTAAATGTTTAACAAAAAAAAAACACTACGTAGATTTGATTTTTTTCTACAATTCATTAATATCTTTCAGCAATTTGTATTTACTAAAATAGTTATACGAGTTATCTGCAAGCAATACAGTTGTGGCCTTATTTCTTTTACTAAAATAAACTTACAATGTTCCCAAAACCTAACATGGACCTTTCACATAATAATGCAGAAATCTTCACTAGACACACATTTCTGAGATCTCAATCCTAAAATCCTATAGCCATCCTCTTAGCACAGATACCATTAGGCATATTTATGGCAAATGGTTGTTCAATGTCTCATTATAATTAGAAGTCTGTCTGGACTTTACCCTGCCCTGAAATCTGTTTCTTCTAACTTTCACTTACTGATCCTAGCACTGCTTTTGCTATAAAAACAGAGTTTTGTGCATTTGGAAATCAGAGTGCTCTTGCTCTAGACTCAAACTTTTCTCATTAAAACAGAGATGAAAGTAGAACAAAAACTCATTCAGAAAGAAGTCCAGAAATTCAAAACTGAAGCAATATTGAGTAATAGATGGTAAATATTTTTATTTGCAGTGAAGTACAAAGTACAAGTTTAACAGCATCCCTTTACTGCCTTGAGCCCTTCATAAATGTAAGAAATGCCAACAGAAAGGCCCCTTTAATGTCTAATGGAAATGTATTAAAGTAAAATTACTTATAAACAATGTTGAATCCTCTTACTATACTGTTTTCACCAATGCTCCAATAGTCGTTTAATTGCCTGACACTTGTCATCCTATTAGCATTTAAACTAAGACCATGACTTTTCAGGAAACAACTTTAATATTCCTTCTGTGCTTTTCTTAAAATTGACTCACTGTTGAAATATAAAGCTTAGGCTTCAAAATAAAGCTCCTAAAACTCAAGTTGGTTCAAACCACATTCATCCCTCATTTTAACTAACCACATACTTCCTCACCATTTCTAGCATGTGCAAGCACCAATTCTAATCTTTCAGTATTTGGAACTCTGAAAACTGAAATTGTTTTTCACCGGCCTTTGTAAACCTAGTCTCAATGTATTAGTTTAAAAATGAATACATGCATGTATCTGAGAGCAAGACAAACCAACTCTGATAACATTTAAAACATTGTATATAACTTATCAAAGGAGAATACAGGAGTCTATTAAGACAGGAAAATACTGGAGGATATTCTTCAGTCAAGCTCTCATCTACTAAATGGCTATCATGAAATTGTGTTTTCAGTATTTGGTTGCAAGCAGATCTCAAATCTTTAGACTAACTGCTGTTCTAACCTCATACTCTTTCTATAGGCAACAAAAATTCCATCTACTGTACTGTTTGTGGTAGAGAATATTTAAAACATTCATCTGAAGTCACAATACACACAACAGAATGCTATCAAAATATCAGCAATGTAACAAACTTTAAGGTATATGTATCCAACTGCCCTGAATTTACCTTTTTTAACTAAGAAGTTAAGATACACTATATTGGCATTCTCTCTATAGATCTGTTTGATTTAAACACAATTACTTATCAAATTCACTGTAACAACAAATATTTAAGATCTCATTAATCTGAAAGGAAATCTCATGCAGGATACAAATAATACATGTTCATAACTACTCCCTGCTACTCAGGAAACATTTAAGAAACAAATGGTTACAAAGAAAAATCAATGTAGTATGTGAATGTACTATAAATTTCATGAATGAGAAGCACTTATCTCTTAATGACTTAATTATAAAAATCCCAACAAAAACACTAATACAGCGGTTTTCAACCTTTAGGGGTTGAATGACTCTTTCACAGGGGTCACCTAAGACCATCAGAAAACAGATACTACATCATGATTCATGACAGCACCAAAATTGTAGCTATGAAGTAGCAACAAAAATAATTTTAAGGTTGGGGGTCACCGAAACATGAGGAACTGTATTAAATGGTCGCAGCATTAGGAAGGTTGAGAACCACTGCTCTAATAGCTACTAACAAAATACTTTATAAAAGAACACCCTGTTAAAATATGATGAATCAATAACCAAGTAGTTAGAGAAATAGCTCAGCAGTTAAAAGCATTGGCTGCTCTTCCAGATGACTGGGATTTGGTTCCCAGCCTCTGCATGGTGGCTCACAACTTTTTGTAATTCCAATTCCAGAGCACATGACACCCTCTTCTGACCACTCTGCAGGCACCAGGCAAAAATGTGGTGCACATACATACATGCAGGCAAAGCACTAAAACACTTAAAAATGGGGGGAAACCCCCCCAAAAAAACAAAAACTTTATAAGCTAAGAAAAAAAACCCACCAAAACTCAAAAACCAATTCCTAGACTGCTTGCTTTAAAACTTCCTCAACCAGCAAAATAAGTAAAATTTTAAGCAATCTCATAAAACACATTTGTTAATTGTTTTTTGTTACTGCTTTTTTTTTAAAGATTTTATTTATTTATTTTATGTATGGATGCTTTATCTGCATGAACATCTGCAACCAGAAGAGGGCATCAGATCACATTGTGGATGGTTGTGAGCCACCATGTGGTTGCTGGGAATTGAACTCAGAACCTCTGGAAGAGCAGCCAGTGCTCTTAACCACTGAGCCATCTCTCCAGCCCCGTTACTGCTTATTTTCTTAGTCCTCTTAGTAACAAAATTCAATCCAATTAGGTTTGAAACACAAAATTATTCCATTAATCTTGTCACTGAAAAGCAAAGGGGCCGTTACAAGTTCCAGAAAAATGATCATCTCTCCTTTTACTCACTACTTACTTTTTCAAAGGTAATGTAAGGAATTAATTCTACTTATTTGACTCAAACAATCTATGAAACAATCACAATGCTTTCTTTCACACTGTGTATAAAAAGTAAAGAAGGCAAGCTGGGCATGGTAGCATGCACTTATAACACCTGGCTGAGGCAGGAGCACAGCTGAATATAAAGCCATCCTAGGAGGCCAGCTAGCTACACATGGAGTCCCAGGCCACTCTGAGTCGTGAATTAAAACCTGGTCTCAGAAGTAAAAGTACAACATAATTAAATACAGGCAGTCATCATCTGCCTAAGTGTTTCAAAAAGGCTAAAAAGACGGTTTAGTGAAACTACAATAAAAATAATGTTCATAACTGAAAGTGAAGTCTTTACCTTATCATATTGGCATACAACAACATTTTCTGTGTCAAAGAGCTCCTGCCCTTCCTCGTCACTTACATCATCTTCACTGTTGAGGGGCTCCTGCAAATAAACGGAGAATTTATCCACAGATCTCATCTATTACTATAAAGTTTCCTGTATCATTTAGTGAAAAAAGTACAGTGGCCTCGACGCTCTCTGAGAACTAGGGTCAGATGTGTATCGATACACACTGTGGATGCACCACTGTCAATATTTAAAGTTTGCAGGTGTTATTTCAGCAAGGAATTCAAGAAAAGTTAGGCTACAAAACTCATTAAGACTCAAAAGGGGTTAATATTATTTCCTTTGGAGAAGATATCAAATAATACAATCAGTTTGCAGTGTGGCCTTAGGACTGTATTAACAACTAAGAGTTTAAATGCCAATCAGTACTGTTTGTCATTATGATGACATTAATGGTGGAAAGAATAATTAAGACTTAAATTACTCTTAAATGCAGAGGATGAAACATCTCAGGGCCAAAAATAAAACCACAGGAGGTGCTAAAATAAGGTTGAACTTCATCTGTGGTATAAGAAAAAAGCTTTAACTGAGATTTCCAATAAATGCAGGAGGGAAAGACAAGACAAAACAGAAGTAAAAAGGAAAATAATCAAGGATGTTAAACCTAGGTGTACTGAGGGTATGCCACTCACACATAGGTGTATATGGATATATACTCTTTAATAGAAATGTCTGTTAAATTAAATAAATGATGAAAGTAACCCTTTTAGAATGTCCATTTCTAAAATGTTGCACTGCTATGTAGCTCCAGAGCACTTCACCAAGCTTACCCATAAGCAATCACTATACAGTCCCTCTTGTCTCCTGGCAATCACCAATCTGCTTTCTGACTTCACAAATTTGCCTGCTCCAGATACATAAGCAGAGCAATACAAGTTATGGGCTTTTCTGCCCTTCTTTTGGGTTTTCAATATGTACTCATGGAGTAGCACATATCAGTACTTCATGCTTCCTTACACCAAATGCTATTTTGTTATATGGATATGCCACAGTTTATTTGCCATTCACTAGTTACTAACAGACATCCAAGATGCTTATACCGCTTGCACAGTACCAAGAGTGTCGCTATGAGCATTCATGTACATGTTTTTTGTCTGAACACCTGTTTTCAATTCTTCCCTACATGCACTTGCAAATGAAACTTAGCAGCACACAGCTAACTCTCTGCTTAACTCTGAAAAACTACAACTACCACACTGTTTCCCATGAAAGCTGTACCACTTCATATTCACACTATAAGTACACAAGGGTTCTAATTTTCCCTAATCTTCACCAACATTTATAAATTTTCTTTTAAAATTATACCATTCTGGGCTGGAGAGATGGCTCAGCAATTAAGAGTACTAGCTGCTCTTCCAGAGGACCTGGGTTCAATTCCAACACCCACATCGCAGCTCACAACCACTCATGTTCATTGATGGAAACGTGACTCAACATGAGTCTAGCAGTTACAGAGAGAATACTATTCAATGACCAAGCTGTGTCACATCAGGAACTTAAGACTGGTTTGCAAATTAACACCAATCAATGAAATTCATAAATGACAGTCTATGAATGAGATACTGTGCTACCTAATTAATGGCTGCAGAAAATCATTTAATAATAAAATACATTTCCTTATAGTTAAAAAGGCAAAGCACTTGGTTAATTACAAAAAGAATGAACTCCTTAACCCCAAAAGACATCCACAAAAAACAGCAACAAATATTCTTAATAATAGAGCATTATAAGAAGATTCATCTACATAGAAAACAAAATAATCCAACACAGGCATTATTACAAAAGGCATCAGGCTGGCTCAATGATGATTATTAAAAATTCTATACATGTCTATAATACAAGCAAGGAGAAGAAAATGCAATGTAAATGTCACTTAGGAAAGGACCAAAACTGTGGAAAAGGGCTAGGAATGATGCTAAATAAGCACTTTCACATAGTAAAAATACAAATAAGCAAATACATGAAAAGAAGCTGAAGCTTCTAAATATTCAAGGAAGTTCAAACTAAAATCAAACCAAGACACCAATTTTCAGACTGGAAAAAATTAACAATCTAGCAATATCAGGAACTGACAACATCTATATCATGCTGACATCTGTAAGTTATAGGCAAAATGGCAAGGTAGACTCAGTACAGTAAGTGCCCTTGTTCATATGTAATACTCAAGAGAAATACATGAGTTCCCAGAACACAGATCCAACAATATTTTAGAATGTCGTAAAGAACTAGAAGCCATCTAAATGTTCGTCAAATTATGGTACAATTATTAGTTAAAATTATTAGTTATATGCAACAATCTGGATGAACCTCAATGATATTATTTTAAGAAAAACTAACAGAAACTACATTTAAAATATTGCACTTATGCTATACACAGACAAGAAAAAGTCAAGCATTATTACCTTTGGAAACATGAACAGACATGCTGTAATACAAAGACAAGTTGATGATAAATTGTGGCACAGATGCTTTGAAAGCAGAAGAAAGAGGACATGACTAGAGAAGAAACACCAAACCCTTAAGTAATGAAAAAACCGTCAACTCAGTGGTAGATGCCAGGGCAGATGTATTTGAAAATATTTTTATTCAGTCTGACTCCTCAGACATTTAATTTTTGTTTGTTTGTTTTTGTTTTGTTGAGGGGGGAGGCGTTTCGAGACAGGGTTTCTCTGTGCAGCCCTGGCTGTCCTGGAACTCACTCTGTAGACCAGGCTGGCCCCATAGCCTCTGCCTCTTGAGTGCTGGGATTAAAAACATGCACCACCACCAACCAGTTTTAATATCCTACATTTTAATAAATAATATTCAGAAAAAAATTGTTTAGGTCAAAAAAAATAGCTCACATCTATAATCCCAGTACTTTGGAGGCTGAACCAGGATTATCACAAGCTTGAAGCCAGTATAATGAGTTCCAGACCCTAGGCTACAGTGTGAAACTTTTTCCAAAAAAACACACACAAAAAAAAAATATAATATACATTAAAAAAATAAAACAGAATTTTGTATTAAGATTTAAAAGAAGGATGATTCCATTTCATCCCAAAGCAATCATGAAAATTATGGTAGGCCAAATAATCCCATTAGACACATAGTAACTAATCTGGAAGAATAGAAAAAACGGGGACTGGTTACAGGTGTCAAGAAAAAGATCAGATTATGGAGGATCTGGTATGGAGTAGGACAAACAGGGCAAATGATAGCTTTGGCTTGTGCTGCCATATTCAGTTTTTCTCCAGTTTCCTCTCTCCCCAAATGCTGCCATGACTTTTTAATCACTAAGACAGAAGATCAATTACATCCATCTGTTCTACCAACGTCAGGTTTAAGCCAAATTATGAATAAGTAAACGAAGGAATTTGATTTGCACTATTCTCACTACCCTTATTAATATAATTTCCATTTGATACATACACTTAAAAATGAGCTTGTGATAGTTACTGTTGATATCCACTTAAAAGGATCTATAATCACCTAGGAGACAGACCTCAGGCACACCTAGGAGGGATTTTCTAGGTCCTGGGCATGCCTATGATGGACTGTGATAAGAAGGTTAATGGCTAAGGTTAACTATGGTAGGAAGACTCACAGTCCACATGGGTGGTTCCACTCCCTGGATAAGGAGAAAGCTAATTAAGTCCAAGCATGTACCTCTCTCTGTGATCTCTTTACACCAAACACAACAGTAAAAGATGAGTGCTTCTCTTTTCAAGTCTTTTACTGGAAACTTACTTCTTCCACCTGCCCATCTTCAGCTCCATCTTTCTCTTTATCTTCCTCATCATCATCATCATAGTCTTCTTCCTCATCTTCATCTTCCTCAGAGGATGTATCCCCTGTTCCATCAACTTGCAGTACCAATGGAGCTTGCTGCTGAGCAGGCTGGGCCTGTGGCTGCTGCTGGCCAGCTGCAGGTATCTGTGCTTGTGCTGGTGTGGGTGCTGCCACTGTAGTAGGGATGACCTGAGTCTTATTTCCTGTAAATAAGATTTGCTGTGGCTGGATGATGACACCTGTCTGTGGTGAAATCCCTCCAGGAAGCGGAGCTAGGACCTAGGGCAAACAAAACCACCTATTAGAAACTGGTTAGAGGGATCAAAGATCCAGAACCAAACTAATAATAATTCAGTTTTAATCATGAGAAATGTAAATTAGGCTTGGAGGCATATAATCATAATGCAGAATAAGATTGTTTTAGAGTGCTGTGCACATATAAATGTGGGGGGCGGAGTTCATACAGCTATAGCAGCAGCAGAACAAAATGGATCCAAGGGGAGAGTAGCTAAAACATTGATTTACCTGCTGGATAACTGGAGCTTGTACTCCACCAGGCTGCATTTGTGGTATAACTTGTTGTTGTAGAACAACTGACTGCTGAGGCTGAAAGATGTATTGGGCACCATTGGCTGCTCTAACCACCTGAAGCAACTGGCCTAAGGCAAAAAAAGAATATAGTCCATGTTGTTATTTCAGCACCAATTAACACACAAAAGAAATTAGTTTATATTGCTTTCAAGCCAAAGAACCTAGAAATTACCAGGTAAAAAGACTAACCATTTTACTAAGGGCTATCAACTATACATGATAAACTATAACCATTAACTATTATTGTTACCAACTTCCCTCTGTCTGAATGTTTTTCCATGTTTATTATCTTCATTAACTTTTTACCAATACAGCTTAATGACAGATTATAAGACTTGATTAAGAGACTGGAGAGAAAGCTCAGCTGTTACGAGCACTGGCTGCTCTTCCAAAAAAACCAGGGTTCCATTCCTAGCATCCAAATGGGAGCTCATAGGAAGTTCTAACTCCAGTCCTAGGGGATCCGATGGCCTCTTCTGGCCTCCCAAAGAACTGCAAAGCATGTGGTGCACAAACATACAAGCAGGTAAAATATCCATACATACAAAATTTAAGAGTGAAATAAACAAGACTTAATGATAGCATTAATTACTTTTGGTCACATGGTAGCAGTCAAGTAAGTGTGACAAATAGGGTCAGACATCTCAATGGTTGTTTTGAACTTTAAAGACACAAAAGTGTAACGTCTCATTTGTATTTTAAACCAAAGCACAAGCTTTGCTTCAAAATTTCAATAAGCAATGGATACTTGCTGAGTCAACAGAACTGCTGTAATTATGACAAAATAACTTATATATACAGAATAGACTCATGTAGGTTGCTTCAGATACCACAGAATTCTTGAGAGAACAAAAACATGCACCAAGACAAAGCCCTAATTGTTTTTTCACAAATTTAGAAATTAACAAACAAAAATATAATAGATTTTAAAAAAAAAGCAGACAACAGACATCCATCCAAGTAACATTCTATTTAGGTCTTCCAAAAGATATGAAGAAAAATATAATAACACAGAGATGCTATGTGTAAAAGAACACAAATGCATCAGTTCTTCAAGTCCTGTAGAATTTAATTTGGTCATCACCACAAATTAATTCATATATCTCACTCATTTAACTCACGTGGCAAAGCAGATGTTTAGCAAAAAACAAACAAACAAAAATAACCATTTCTATATAATCCTAGTTTTTCAGCAGGGTTCTCATGCACAGAACAATAGCTCCATCCCCATTTTAATTTTTTTTTTTTTGAATCAGGGTCTCAGCTGGCCTCAAATTTACTATGAAATCAAGGATGCCATTCAACTTCTGATCCCCTGCCTCCAACTCCCAACTGCTGGGATTATGTGTGCTACCACACCTGGCTACAATGTTCATTTTCTCAACTGTATCCTCAAGAAAGATTACAGTTCTATAACTTAGAGCCCTCAAATTATTTTAACCTAAACCAAAAGTTAAACAAGTATCAGTATTGTCTCCCTTCTTCAGTGACAATAAAACATTACGAGCTACTTGGCGTTAATTTCTGAACAACACTTAAAACTGCTTCCTTTGTTCCTAATTACCTGAATTTGTGAGTATCTGTTGAACAGGAGTCACGCCTGCAGGGAGTGCCAAGGTAGCAGCTGTAGCAGCAGCACTCTGAAATAATAAAAAATAGGGGAAAAAAATCATATCTGCACATGTACTTAGCAAAGTCTTAGTTATTTGTAGTGTATTTTAACAGTACACGGAAGAATTTACTAAAATGGCTTTCTACCAACAGGATGAAGTTCCATGTGGCACAAGAAGTACAACACAGCCTATATAACCTATTGAAGTATTTCAAGAAATTGGGGGTCTAATTGTTTAGTTCCCCTAGAGAATGTATTCTAAGTAACCTCACAGAGAAGCTTCTTTTCCTCCTGACTCAAGCTCTCAGTCCCCACCCCACCTGTATGATTTTAGAAACCATGGTGCACCATATGAGACCACCATCCATTATTGCTAGACTGTATAGTGAGGAACTACCTGCTTCAAGTAATCACTTAAAGCCAAAGTCAAACAATCCTTGTTTCTTTGTTTTCTACATTTCTACCAGAATCAACAAGTCTCATACAAAACAATCTGAAGAATTCCTTGGGTTCTCTAAGTGGCAATTCTAAGATATCAAATTATCTAAAAGGAACAGGAACACATTGACAACAATAGTCTAGGTAAAATATGTAATATGTTGGGTATTTCTTAGTCCAAAACCTTGGAGTCAGAACTATCTCAAACTACAAATATTTCTCTTAGATTAAGAAATACTCTTGTATGCTGGGTGTGGTGGCACACACCTTTAATTCCAGCGCTCGGTAGGCAGAGACAGGGGGATCTCTGAGTTTGAGGCCAGTCTGGTCTAAAGTGAGTCCAGGACAGCCAGAGATACAAAAAGAAACTCTGTCTTGAAAAAGCAAAAAAAAAAAAAGGAAAGACTCATGTGTACACACACTCACACAAATACACATACACATGTATCTTGGATGTGTGAATCCAGAGGTCTATGGATGAAATTTATTTTCATACATCATACACACACACACACACACATACATTTTGGTTTTTGTTTTTTTTCTGAAAACAGGTCTTTTATTTATTCCTCTCCTGCTTAGAATTCACTACCCAGACATACTAGTCTTCAATTTAAAGTCATTCTCCTGGCTTTGCTTCCCAAGTACTGCAATGACAGTGTATACTAATATGCTTGTTCATGTTTTTTTTTTTAAGACAGGGTCTCACTACAAAGTCCAGGCTGGCCTCAAACCGGTGATCCTGTGTCTGTCATAGGGATTACAAAAGTGCCTATGATGCCCTCAGTGAGACTGAGTTTTGACAGCAATCACTACATTTAGTCCGTCTGAAAACTTCATTTCTCTTCTCGCTTGCTCCTAAAGGTTTCAATCATTGTTTAATTTTGTATTTTTAGGTATTTTTATGCATCTCACTATATCTACATTTAGGTAGTTTTATTCCCTTATGTTTAGATAGTCCTGACAACACCAAACTGTTATATATTCTGTTCAACCTATAAATTTTTAGAAAACCAATATTTAGATTAAGTTTTGGGAACTAAGTATATAAATGCTTTAGAGAAACTAATGCCAGAACAATCAAAATTATTTTTGTGCAATTCAGGAGCAGAAGAGATAGCTCAGTGGTTAAGAGCATTTATTTTCCTTGCAGAAGACCCAGGTTCTCTATTCCTGGTATCCACTTGGTAGCTCACAACCATCTATAACTTCAGGCCCAAGGGATTTGACACCCTCTTTTGTGCTCTATAGGCACTAAGTAGGCACGTGGTACACAAATACACATGCAGGCAAACACTCATACACGTAGAAAAGAAACAACACTGTAAAAACAATGCAAATAAATAAAAAGAAAAACTGAAGTTGCGAGTATTGTGAAGCAATGTATAAAATACTGCAAAGACTGACAGTACACAGGAGGAAGTCATATGACTAGCAAGAGACCCTGCTTCTTAGGTGCTTAAAAATCACATCTGAGCTGGGCGTGGTAGCGCTGGGCATGGTAGCACACCCCTTTAATCCCAGCACTTGGGAGGCAGAAGCAGGCAGATCTCTCTGAGTTTGAGGCCAGCCTGGTCTACACAGTGAGGCCAGGACAGCCAGGGCTACACAGAGAAACCCTGTCTTGAAAAACAATTTTTTAAAAATCACATCTGTGAACTTTTATAGTTCACTAGTTGGCACTCAGAAGTGTAAGATTTTTCTTTTTTTTTAATATTTATTACTTCAGGTTACATCTCCATCCCAGTGTCCTCTTTCCACCCCTCCCAGTCCTGCCCTCCCACCCTCTAACCCCTATCCCTTCCATCCCACTCCTCTGGAGTGGAGTGTCTCTACATAACAGTCCCCAGCCCCAGTTCAGCAGTCACATGATGGCCAAGAGCCTCCTCATACACTGGGGGAGTATTTTTCCTTATTGAAAAAAAAATCATTGCTAACAATACTTACGCAGACCAAGAGATGATTTCAGAAACGATATTTGCTTCTAAGTAATAATTTTGGTTAAATTTAAGAATGAAATGCTATAACTGAGGTACTACCTTACAATATTTATTGCTTTCATATTTTAAGAAAATAAGCCACTTGTAATAAAGTACTAAATAACCGGTCAGACTGTGTTTTCAAGTTTCTCTTGAACATTAAAGATCTGGTGAGTACATTCTAAGAAGAACCTGATGGGCTTCTCTCAGTTCAGTTACACATTGTGATGCATCTACTAAGAGAGTGCATGTCTAAAGTGTGAGGAGTTTAAGAATTTGTGATATTCAGTGTGCCTGTCTGTCTGAAATGTAACAAAATTCTACCACAACTCAACTGCTTAAAATACAGTTGGAGGTATGAATTTAAAGATTACAATAAAACAAATGATGTTTAAGTCAGAGCAAGGACTGTTTACAACAATGTGACTTTTGAAACAGTTTCCTTGAACCAGACATGAAAAGGCTAGTACACGCCTTTAATCCCAGCACTTGGGAGGCAGAAGCAGGTGGATCTCTTCATGTGAGTTCAAGGCCAGCCTGGTCTACAGAGTGAGATCCACGACAGTCAGGGCTATTATACAGAAAAACCCTGTCTCAAAAAAACAAAAAACAATTCAAAGAAATAGCTTCCTTGAATGCTTCAATAGATGCCTACATACTCAAAGTGTACATGGTCAGCACAACCAGATTTGATGGTTTAAAAAAAAACCAAAAGATACAAACTTGGATGGGTGAGTAGAAAAGAAGGGGTAGATCTGGGAAGAGTTGGGTAGGGGGTGAGTATGATTAAAATACATCTTGTGACATTGTCAAATAACTAATAAAATTAAATTTTAAAAATTACTTTCTTGAATTGTTTGAAACAGTGAATTTTCAACAAGCTTATAAATCTTAGCATTCCTACAATCTTACAATTAAGTGATTTTCTTAAACAGAGCTACAGGTATCAGCATATGTTTAGCTGGTTCCCTACAGCTATGAAGTATCTCCCACAAAGAGTATCTTGGTATTGTTTTTAGAAGAAAATTTCATAATTTTATGAATTTTAATGTCTAAGATTAAGCTACACTTTAGATTTGTAGTTAATAGTTATGATCAAATCATTCATAATCCTCCAGTTATTAAATACAATACACATTGGAATTACAATTTTAGATTACATAAGTAAGCCAATATAAGAGCCATGTTCAAGTCTTACTGTAATACTTGATGCATTCATATGCTGTATCAACTTAGAATCAGGAACAATAACTTGTGGTGCTGTAGCTACAAAAATAGAAAGGAAAAAAAGACATATTTACAAACAAGAAATCATAAGGCTACTTCATGCCAAAAACTTTTTTTACTTTTCTTCATGCTTCTGTTGCATTTTCTACATTAAAATACTCTAAAACTATTTGCTACTTCAAAAGACTTAAAAAGAATTTTTCTATGGAAATAAACAGCTAGGATATATTAATTTTATATTGAAAAGCATTAATAAAATGACAATACCTAAGCCGAGCATGGCAGTGTGCCTGTAACTCAGAATGGAGGCAGATAGATCTCTGAGGTCCAGACCAACTTGACAGCTACCTCCACCATGGTATTTTAGTTAACTAAAAATACAAGTCAATGAGTAACCCACTTACTGACCAAGCAGCAGAACCTAAGTGTGAATCTCCAGAACACACATAAAAGCCAGCTACATGGCATGAGCACCACACCACAACTGCTCTATGCAGCAGGTAAGTCAAGACTCTCCAAGCTTGAGGACAGCTAGACAAATAGATAAGACAGGAAAACAACAGAGAGCCTGTCTCAAACAAAGTACGAGGCAAGGACCAACCCCTGAAGTTGTCTTCTGGCTTCCATCATGCCCCATGGTACATGAGCACCCACATCTGCACGTGTGCACAAACATCACACACACACACACACACACACACACACACACACACACACACACACACAGAGAGAGAGAGAGAGAGAGAGAACAATGGCAATGTTAGGTTTAAAATAGAATTGTTTGACCCCGCAAATTTCAGAGAATACATAGATAATCCCATTATCTTGATATTCT
Organism: Lophiomys imhausi; assembly: GCA_907164525.1. Lineage (NCBI taxonomy): Eukaryota > Metazoa > Chordata > Mammalia > Rodentia > Muridae > Lophiomys > Lophiomys imhausi. The sequence continues at coordinate 2,752,425 of CAJQZJ010032499.1, read as the reverse complement.
CTGAGTGAAAAAAATCAATTTTAATTTATGATGACCTAAAATCCTAGTGCCATGTCTAAGGGCATTAGGAGGAACAGTCATCAAAGATAACGTTGTGTTACAGATGTTAAGAGCTGGTGAGATGGCTCAATGCTCAAGGCCCTTGCCGCCTAAAGACCTGAGCTCCACCCTTAGAACCCACGTGGCAGATGAAGGGAACAGACTCCTGCAAGTTGTCCTGTGGGTGCCACACATGCACCATGGTCACCTCCCCATGCACTAAATTAGGTAAACTGAGCTTTAAAACGTAATAGTCAAAACTATCAGCTGTAAACAGTAAGCCACATCACAGAGGCTTCTCTAGCACGTCACCATTCATTCGGGATCTCACAGGAAATGAACAAGTCACCTAAAACAGCTATCACATTAAACTAAGCTTTCACTTCCTTCCTTCCCAGGCAAGATTCAACTGACTATAATAGTCAGGAAATTTTGTAACTGAATATACTTTTGTCATATAAAAAAACTATGTATGATGGATAAAGATCCCCCCCCCCCCAAAAGACAGGATTCTCTGTGTAGCCCTGGCTGTCCTGGAACTTAATTCTGTAGAGCAAGCAGACTGGCCTCCAAATCAGAGACCTGTCTGCCTCTGCCTCCTGAGTGTTGTGATTAAAGTCATGGCAATGTTCTTAATCTTTCTAGCTGCGATTAATGGCGTGGCATTATCTTTATCTTTCTAGAGTCCAGATTTTCTTCAAGTGTGAAATAGAGATAAGAGCTATTCTGCAACACCCCAATAAAAAGTTAACAAATCAGGACCTATAAAATAATTTGCATATTATAAGGAACTTACAACAGCAACCTATGAGTTCTTTAAACTACACATTAAAAGCTAAGTTTTATTACGTATACAGTGTTCTGCCTGCAGGTTTATCTGCAGGCCAGAAGAGGGCACCAGATTTCATTATGGACGGTTGTGAGCCACCATGTGGTTGCTGGGAATTGAACTCATGACCTCTGGAAGAGCAGCCAGTGCTCTTCACCACTGAGCCATCTCTCCAGCCCCTAAATATGTCTTTGAAAGAACATGTCTCATAAAAAAAACTACCTAATATAAAATAATGAAACCCTTCATAAATGAGGCTGTATAGATCAGGATCCCTGAGAACAACCTCGAGTGGAGTATGGGCCTTGCCTCCAAACTGTGTGACACAGGGCTTCTCTGTTGTGTTTCTGGTATGTATATATAGCTGGTCCACAAGCTGCTAGCAATCTGTCTCTACTTCCTATCTCCCCATAGGGACACAGAAATTTACCCCTTACCTTCATGCTCTGGGACTCTTGTCTCTCTGCCTGGTCCCTAGTTCAGTTCATTCACATCCCCTCCCAGGGATGTTGTTTGTAACTGTTTCCTTTGTTGTTGTTTTGTTGTGCTGCTTCTGAGGAAGGGTCTCAAGTTGCCCAGGCTGACCTCCAACTCACTATATAGCTAACTGAAGATAACCTTAAATATCTCATCCTGCTTCCTCTTCCTAAGCAGTACTAGATTAGATTTCCACAGTGCCCAGTTTATGCAATGTTGGGGATTGAACCCAGGGTGTCAAGTATGCTAGGCAAGCAGTCTACCAGCTGACCTTGTACAAGCACAAACTCAGCCAACAGAGAAGGAAAAAAAAAGGAACAATCGGTATCTACAACACACACACACAGCATCTATTTAAAAAGGATGATCTAAGAAATTCAAGAGTCAAAGGAACACTTTCCAAAGACAAGTGTAACTGGTAAGCTGGCCTTCTCACCTTGCTGTGCTGCAGGAATAAGGACCTGCTGGGTCTGTGCTTGCTGAGGGGCCGTTTGCTGAGGCTGCGCTTGCTGCTGCTGCTGCTGGTGGTGGTGGTGCTGGGGTTGGTGCTGTTGCTGAACTTGCAACAGAAGCTGCTGCTCTTCTGAATGAAATCCATCTACTGCCCTAGACTGCATTAGTTTATTCTCCCACAACTAAGACAAAGAACAGTAAAGACTTCTCAGTGAGTTAAACTCTGGACATATGGGCAAAACATTTAATAGGTATTTCTAAATTTCTTCCATTTTAAGAAATAATACAATCACAAAAAAAAATTAGCCTTTCTTATCCAAGTTTTATAGAAGGAAAATAAACCTTAATGAGATCTCATGTTTACTGTACTGAAGAATTCTCTTTTTTTTTAACATTTCAAGAAAGACTTTCTAGAGTGAGTCCTTAACTGGCAGGTATTGTTTCACAGACTCTTCAGGATCAGCACCTGAGTAATCACAGCTTGGCTTCTTATTTCAGAAATACTATTAAATTACTTCTATGCAACTTGGCTCAACACAAATTTTCTGTCTTAAATAGCAGACAACAGGACAAATATTCATCTCTCCTTAATTATAATAGTGAGAAATAGAGGCACTCTAAATTAAGACAGACCAATTTCCTATTTGTCTAATCTTATACGGAAAACAAAGTGAAGCTGCAATGGACATCTCAATTCTCTATACCTCTTGAAATTTCCTTTCCTCCAATATGCTAAAGCCTGACAATCACTTTCTGCTTAGTCATTTCTATAGGCTGAACATATCTAAAAACTTATAATCTGCAATGTTCTAAAATCTGTACCTTTTTGACTCCTGACATGTCATCACCATTGGAAAATTCCATGAGATGAAATTTTATTTCATGCACAAAACTTTTTAAAATAGTGTATAAAATCAGTATCTAGCAATGTATAAAAGGTATATGTGAAACATGAGTGAAATTCAGTATATATTATACACAAGCATTCCAAAATATGAAAAAAGAAAATACTCCTGGGTTGTCGATATCCTTCAGATTAGGGATGCCCAATGTGTATTCTCTCATTTCACCATAGTGGTCATCTTTACACTCGTGTATACACACACCTGCTTTTAACTCCAGGACCTGCTCTTGGGATGTTGCTAACTCAGACGCTTCTCCAAGTTCCATTCAGAGGCTCATGTCAGTCACGGATTTAAAATAAAACAAAAAACCCTCACCTCCCCTCTCTACATAAGTAAAAGGCTTGTAGTAAAACTACTTCCCTAGTAAGCCCAATACTTAAATGCCTGAAATCTATCCTTTAAAAGATATTGACCTCTATTCACAGTTATCAGAGGATGAATTCAGTCATTATTGAAAGCTAGTTGTTATTACTACTACAGTAGTGGCTTTAATTATGTAACAGCATTACATGAAAAGGCTGGGAAACCAGTCAATCCTGGTTTGTCTACTGATGTTATTCAATCATGTAACATTCTTAGACATTTTCCTGATCTAAAATTAAGGAAAATTTTAGATCATTTCTAAATTTTGGTACATGTGCATGCACACATACACACAAATTTTTTCTAAAAAAAAAAAAAGTCAAAATGTGAAGTAAAAGAATTATTAGTGTTTAAGAAATTGTTTAAGCCAGGTGTAGTGGCACATACCTTTAATCACAGTACTTGGGAAGCAGAGGCAGGTGTATTTCTGCGAGTTCCAGGCCAGCCTAGTGGGTTTCAGAACAGCTAGAGCTGCATAGTGAGATCCTGTTGGGGGGGGATGGGGGGAGCTTTTACACCCTAATTTTCTAGTTGAGATGATGATGATCCAATGAGGATCCAATCTACTTCTTAAAATACATTTTCTAACACTGTCTAGCTCCTAATCCATCATATTTTTTAAAGATTTATCTTATTATTTGTAATTGTGAGTGAACATATGTCATAAGCTTGTGGATGCCCTCACTAACCAGAAGAGGGTGTTGAATCCACTGGAACTGGAGTTACAGGAAGTTGTGAGTCACCTGAAGTGGGTTATAGGAACAGAACTCTGAGCAGTTATCATTCTTAATGAATGAGCCATCTTTCCAGCCCCGCCTCATACTTTTCTAAATGCAATGTTTCATTTTTATTACCATCAATTGGTCTACCCACTCTAATGTGAGTCCATCATTCCAGTGAAGCCTCTATGATAAACAGAAATATAGACTACATGTAATGTGCATTTAAGTACACATTCAACTCTCCTACTTTCTTGTGTCAAGGACCTAGCAAACAAAATTTAAAACTGAGAAAGTTTAGTGTATTTCAGTGGTAAGCATGCTTGCCCAGTTAGCATGAAATGAGAACCACAAATCCACAAAAAAATAAAGAAAAAAGAAAAAAGGAGGGGAGGAGCCAGTAGCTGCAGAAGAGGAGGAGAGCTAATTCTGAGGTGGGATCTCAGACTTACTCTATTATCAGGTTAAGAAGTGAGCAACAAGTCATTATAATGAACTGTCCAGTTTCTTTTGTGATGTTTGCAAAAGTGAGAATAGTTGTATTAAAGTCTAAACCAATACTTTTCAAACGGAGGACTGCAACCCATTAGTGGGTCATAAAAAGTCAAGGTTTTTTTGTTTTTTGTTTTTTAATTAATAAAATCAAACTGAAAGGAAACTGCAACATAAGAAATAGTTTCTGAGCCGGGCGGTGGTGGCATACATCTTTAATCCCAGCACTTGGGAGGCAGAAGCAGGCAGATCTTTGTGAGTTTGAGGCCAGCCTGGTCTATAAAGTGAGTCCAGGACAGCCAGGGCTACACAGAGAAACCTTTTTTTTTGGGGGGGGGGGGAATAGTTTCTGTATTTTTATTTGCTATACAATGTGCATAAAACCTTAAGAAACATTGCTTTCTGCAGTGTTAACAGGATTGATTTCCTAAAGCTTATAAACCTATCTTCTGCTTAACTGTATCCATAGTAAATCTATAATCTGGAGAATGTGTGTGTGTGTGTGTATGTGTGTACTTCCCAAGTACTGTACATACACACACACACACTATAATATAGTCACCTTTATATTTAGGAAAACAGTCCACATTCCACCTGGAAGTCTAAAACCATACTCAATTCAAATATGATTTTTCCCATGCATACATATATACATACCATGATAAAGATTAATTTGCAAATTACATACAGTGCAATTAAAATTAGTAAAACAGAACTGTAGGAAAACGCTGTAATACAGCTATGTGATGGCTGCAGTCTCCTCAAACCACCTTAGTGAATGTATGTAGTCTTCTCAGGGGATATGAGATACAATGCCTATGTGATAAGATGGTGACGTTCACAGACACTGTGACTAAACAACTCTACATTATAAACACTATGACACTGCACAGGTATTCTGACAACTGGGTGGACACTAAGTGATTAATGGATAAGTTGCATCTGCAGAATAGATAAGCTGGACAGAGGAATGACTCACAAACTGGATACTATGCAACTGGCTAGGGGAGATTTCATCATTCTAGTCCAAATGCACACAACTTAAAACTCACAGTTGCTTATTTCTGGAATATTTCACTTAATACTTTTCCAACAAAGGTGACCAAGGGTTAACCAAAGCCTTAAAAAATAAGTTCAGGGGCTGGAGAGAAGGCTCAGTAGTTAAAAGTACTCACTGCTGCTCCAGAGAACCGAGGTTCAATTACTAGTACCTACATGACTACTCGACAATCTCAGCTCCAAGAAATCCAATGCCCTCTTCTGGACTCCACAGATACCAAGCAGAAATGTGGTAACAGACAACATGCAAGCAAAACACCCACACACATAAAATTATATTTTTAAGAAAAAGACCATAGATCATCTTGGTCCCGTCCTATTACCACACTCAGTCAGAATCTGGAGTAGAAGTTTAACATAGCCTGTTTGCCACTGACTAACTGCTACTGTAGTTCCTACAGTACTAAGCCTTCTGTTAAATAATCTGAAACTATTTCATTACTTGTAATGTACAGTTTTCTAAAATGAAACATCTCAAAGTTCCGTAGCCTCAAAGAAAGGCAGTCACTTAGGCTGGGCATGGTGGTACAAGTCTTTAATCCACTACACTTGGGAGATGGAGGCAGGTGGATCCGTGAGTTCAAGACCAGCCAGGGCTCCAAAGTGAGACCTTGGTTTTGGTTTTTTGTTGTTGCTTGTTTGTTTTGGGGGGGAAGTCACTCCCTGTGCATAATAGAGATAGTTCTACTTTTGAATGAATTCCTTCATGAAGACACTATTTTACTCAGGACTTAACAGATACCTAGGAATTTACCAACCATTTAATGTTAAATTAAAAGAAAAAAGGAAAAATAAACTAATGTTTATTATAATTCTATTTTCTGTATAGGGTGCTACTGGCATTTTAGTGTGTCTGTATCGTGCAGGATGGTCCCACTGGACATGCAACAACCCTGGTTCTTGCCTACTAAATGTCAAAGGTGTTGGCTAGTCTTGACACATGAACATGGTCTCATATATTGCCAAACCCTCTGTAGAGGTTGGGCTACTCAGTCAAGAATCAGGACTTATAAATCATGGTAAGTGTTCTAGTAGCTTTACAAATATAAAAATAATATCATATAACTAAGCACCAAGCTCATATTATCAAGTAAAGTTTGATTTATTCAATGTTTATAGTTTATAGTTTATCTTCATTTTTTAAAAAAAAGATTCATGTGTACAACTGTTTTGTGTCATGTATCTATGTCTAATAACCACAGCAGTCAGAAGGTACTGGATTCCCTGGAAATGGACTTATGGATGGTTTTGAGTCTCCACGTGGGTACTGAGAACTTAATATATGTCCTCTGTAAGAGAAATAAGTGCTCTTAACTACTGAACCATCTTTCCAGCCCTTCAATTTCACTTCTATACAATTTTAATTTTATCAAAAAGTTCCACGCCTTTAATCCCAGCACTTGGGAGGCAGAGGCAGGCAGATCTCTGTGAGTTCAAGGACAGCCTAGTATACAAAGTCCAAGACAGCCAGAGCTGTTACACAGAAAAACCCTGTCTGGGGGGGGGGGAAGTTCCAGATATCAGCTGTTAAAATAATGTTACAATGTTTTGGAAATAATTCCCAGAAAGACTGAGGTATGCAACTATACATGTTACTGAGACATTCTAATAACTAAATTTTATTTGGTACTATATAATAACTACATGTGTAGACATTATCACTTTCTTTGTTAGAGAAAAAGAAACTGAAGAAGTTAAACAAGTTATCCAAGATCAACAAATAATAGAAGGCAAAAATAAGATAATTACAATCCAGAAGTCTAGTTCCAGTGTCTCTGAATATTGTCCTCTGGGTACTTCACTTGCCTCACCCTAATGCTCCAGGCTTCTCATTTAACCACCGTTATTTCACCTAATTTCGAATTCATTTGCTCTTTAGGGAAGCTGAGTTCCCTAACATCTTTTGGAAACTCTGAAATAAAATTAGCTGTATACTTTATCCGGGAGCTAGGTATTTTGTGGAAACAAGAGTCTTTTAAAATTTCTAGCCCAGCACACTACTAGAGAATGGTCACTTCAGTTTGATTCAAAAGTAAATTCTGACCTCCTCTTGACAAGGGCATTTAGGTAGAAGATGGTAGAAATGTGAATGCAGGTCTTTCATCTCATGGCACACCTAGGTTCCCACTTCTAATACCTACTAGCTAAATGCTCTTGCCAAAGGACAGAAAGCAGGTTAATTATTCAGTTTATAGTTTAGGTATTTATATCAGTTATCAAGTATTTATGCATAATTAGGGTATATTTAGAAAAGTGGTTCTCAACTTGGAGGTGACTTTGCTACCACTTCCTTAGGGAGATTAGCAATAAAGACATTTCTGAACACAACTAAAAGGTGTTCCTGGCTGCTAGTGAGCAGAGGTCAGTTATCTGCTAACCATTCTATATGCAGCTACTAACCAGTCAGTCCAACGTGTCTAATGCACCAAAGCAAAGGCACTAAGCTAGAGGCTTACAACCTGAATTTTCAGACTCATCTCTAGCTGAGGAATCTTATTTTATCAGCACAGAAGCAAAAGGTTAAGGATGTGTGGCTCAGTGGCTGAGCATTAGCCTGGCTAGTTCAAGTCTGTAGGTTTGATGGAGAGCAATGGAAGGAGGGAAAATCATATGGTTTATATACCAAGTTGCACTTGTTAGATACAGGTAAGTCTGACAGATTGGTTTTATCATTTACTTTTGGGTTTTTTGTTTTTACAGTTTGTTTTGTTTTTCTGAGACAGTCTCACTATATAATCCTGACTGGCTTGTGTAGACTAGGTTGGCCTCAAATTTGTACAAATTCTCCTACCTTCCCCTCCTTAGTTACTCATTATTCACTCTGAAGAGAATTTCTAAAGTGTCATTCCCATCTAGTTACTTGCCAATCCACAATCCACTTAAATACAGATATCTTATAGGTTACACATCAAAGTGAGCTATTAACTCTTCAGGAAATGATCTGGGTTGTTTTGTTTTGTTTTATGTTTGTCTTGTGTTCCTGCAGTTTCTGGTCAACCTTTAGATTACATGCATTCTCACCAGGCATTTCAGCTCATCATCTAACTTATTACCACTATATCTGATAGCCTTAGCAACCAGGATAATCTGTAAAAGTTAAAAGGGGGGAGGAGAAGTTTAAAAAGGAGAAGGGCCAGAGTTAAATCACAAAGCCCCATTATAAACTATAAAACGGATGTTAACTGTGTTAAAAAGAAAATCTGTGCAGCTCAATTTGGTAATCACTAGCAAAATGTAGTGATTTAGATTTAAGTGAAATTAATAAAAATGTATTTCTCAGTTTTTCTAATCACATTCCAAAGGCTTAACAGCTACATGTGCCTAATGACTACCATGCAGCAGATGACAGACACAGAGCAGTCCCATCACTGCGGAAAGCCCATCCCCTGGACAGGGCTAGTGTCCAACAGTTAAAATCTACGGCATTCTGAAAATTCTAATGAGGTCCTGAAGAAATTTAGTTCAGAGAATTAAGTTCATTCTAGCCTAACAGCTTTAACTCTTATTACAACCCAAAATATAAGATTATGCCCCACTTAACAACAACAAAAATAGCACTGTTAAGGTTACAGGCATGTGCTATTAAACAGTTCAGCTAAATATTTAGCTGAGTGCCAGCCACACAGGCCAGGTATTATGGTCGAAACTGACGATTAAAAGTTGAATGAGTCACTTTCAAATGTAAAAAAACATGCAAATGAAGATACTTGATATTTCTAAGACAACTTAGTTTTTTTGAATATAATGTCTTACAGCTATGGCACCAGTCAGAAGACTGAATTCTCCAAACTGTCAATTTACAAAGCAAAAGCAAATAGTAAAGATCCCAGATTGACTCCTACCATAATTTAAGTTTTTGGGGCTTATTTCTACTCCTACAGAAGCTCTATCTTCTACATAAAGTCACAGAAATGTAAACACAGCTATTGAGTGTGGTAAAGGGTTAAGCGTTCCTCAGTAAACTAGGATCAAGCTAAGCTTGTCTATTTACTCTTCATGTAACTTAAGATACTTTATGCTGTTCCATGTTGTTCCGAGCCATTTCAGAGGAGGCATTCTAACACTTGTATCCTTGCGCATTAATACAT
>CAJQZJ010032499.1:2697564-2726375 GCA_907164525.1 Lophiomys imhausi | reverse complement strand
CTTCCTGTATATTATGAGGAAAGCAGCCTCCCAACCCTAAGTTATCGGCATCATGATGTTCAGTTGCATCTCAGGCCCAAAGTGAAGGAAACAGCCCATCATGGGCTGTGAAAAAACCGAAGCCAAAATAAATATTTTTTTCAGGTGTTTTGTCATGGCTGCAGAAAGGTAACACAAACAGTTCAGTGAGTTAGTAAGTGAGGCTCTTCCTCTATTGGGTAAGAAACTGAAGCCATATTCGGCAATAACTTTATCCAAGATCATAACTTTTATTGTAAAATTTTAGAGGTACAAGTTCAAGGGTTTTTGCATCTGTCTTAGCAGTATGGAACTGTCCAGGAATACATGAGGGTTTTGCATTAGAACATCTTATTCTCCAAAATTGCCAAGTTTCTTAATTATGTAAATTAATTTTATAAATTTGAAAGAAGAGAAAATTATGTAGTAGATAAAATTAAGACTTGAAGCAGTGTCTTCACCCCAATTAAATATAGATGTCTTAGTCTCCCAAAAATATTTGTTATTGATGAGCAAAATGGTGCATGCCTTTAATCTAATCTTGGCAGTTGGATCCCTGTGAGTTCAAGGCCAGCCTGGTCTACACAATGAGTTCCTGGCCAACCAAGGCTATATAGTGAGTGAGACACCAACTCAAAAAACAATCAAAAAAAGTCTTTGTTAATTCATTGGAATAACTGATTTTCTCTACTTCTACATCATTCAAAAGCCTTCACATTTCTGTTTTGAAAAGCAATTTCTCAATTACTGAATTTGGCAAAAAGTAATCATGCTCTAGTGAGATTCTTTCTAATGAAAAGCATTGCTGTCTAACTCCACTATAAATTGTAAATGCTTCCATAAAACAAGAAAAATGAAGGATGGTCATTTTTAGTGGTAGAATTCTTTTTTATTTTATTTAATGCACCAATGGCATATCTCCCATTAGGAAAACAAAAAAACTAAATTGTACCTATGCCAATGCTGCCACTTAGTAATTAGAAGAGAAAGTGTACACTGGAAAAGATCACGCTCTTGCAAGTTCCCAGGAGCATTTGCTCCAGAGTCAAAGGGGTTGAAGCATTGTCCTCGCTATGGGCAAATTGCTTGATCCATAAAATGACATTCAGTAATAATACGTTAAAGAGTTATGTGAGAATTAAGAGATAACTCCCCCAAAACCCAAGTATAGTACTTGACACAAAGTGGATCTTCAGTAAATGTTAGAAATACTGACAATATTGATAGCATAGGATATTAAGGTTGAATTCTATATTGTCTTTGCCTAGATCTTATTGAGTGTTAGAGTAGAACAAACATTGGGAAATCAGGGAATGGTTGTAACCCAGTCTACCAATGAGGCACACAAACACATGCATTTTTCCATTTATAAAATGAAAATCAGAAAAGAAAACAATTGCACTTTTGAAATTAAACATGCATCTTACTCTAAGTTAGTATATTTTCCACCAGCTTTTTTAAGCTAAATCATTGAGTAACTGATCTCTCTGTTTCTCTATCAGTTGAAAATCATCACTTAGTTTTCTGGCATGATTCAGTATGTTTAAAACTAGATTATTATTATTATTATTATTATTATTATTATTATTATTATTATTGGTTTTTTGAGACAGGGTTTCTCTGTGTATCCTTGACTGTCCTGGACTCACTCTGTAGACCAGGCTGGCCTTGAACTCACAGAGATCCACCTGCCTCTGCCTCCCAAGTGTGTGCGCCACGACGCCCAGCTAAAGCTAGATAATATATATCAACCTCTGGACAAGATATGCCACTGCTCATTTTTCAAATGTAAAATGTATTACTTTTCCTCAATAACTGTTAGATTAAAATGATGAGGTTTTCCCCCCAGACTTCAGGTATATTATAATATGTGAGGTAAATGACACTCAGTACTGTCACTTGGCCATGGGATGGCAAAATATGCCTGAACAGAGAAAAACAAAAACAAAAATGACAGAGCCCTGAAAGCACAATGAATCTCTGAAAATATTTCATGTTTCTAGCATCCATGGTGAAATGCGTTGATAATAATGGTTTTATTGCCGGGCGGTGGTGGCGCACGCCTTTAATCCCAGCACTTGGGAGGCAGAGGCAGGCGGATCTTTGTGAGTTCGAGGCCAGCCTGGTCTACAAAGCGAGTCCAGGACAGCCAGAGATATTCAGAGAAACCCTGTCTCGAAAAACCAAAAAAAAAAAAAATAATAATGGTTTTATTTTCAAAACAGAGAATTCTGCACATATTTGCTTCTAAATTCTCTCTAATTTCTGCCAAAGACAGGAGATCTAAATCCTTTCTTTTCTAACTCTTTCCTTTTTCCTCCACTGACTTTCACCTTCCCTATTTTCTTTCTCTTCAACCTATTCTCTTAGTTATAAACATTTGAAAAGTGATAGTATTTGGCATAATTGTTATATATTTTGCTTGGACAGGTGGGTCTCTGTGAGTTTGAGGTCAGCTAGGTCTACAAAGTGAGTTTCAGGACAGCCAGGGCTGTTACACAGAGAAATCCTGTCTTGAAAAAACATGATAAATAAATAAATCTTATGAATATATTTTATGTCTAATTATCATTAATTATTTTTATAGGCTGGGCAGTGGTAGCACACGTCTTTAATCCCAGCACTCAGGAGGCAGAGGCAGGCAGATCTTTGAGTTCAAGGATAGCCTGGTCTACATAATGAGTTCCAGGACAGCCAGGACTACACAGAGAAACCCTATCTGGAAAAACTGAAAGAAAAAATTATATTCATTTAATAAAACAAAATATAACATTTTGAGACAGGTCTCATGGATCCCAGGCTGGCTTTGAACTTACTGCGTAGCCACAGGTGACTTTGAACTCTGATCCTTTTGCCTCTGCCTCTTCAGAGTGCTAGGATTCCAGGCACTGTGTCCAGTTTTTCATTCAACAAATGTTTACTGAGCATCAGTCTGTGTTCTAGGCACAGCATCTTAAACTGTGGATTGGGAACCTGTTTGTGGTTGCATAACTGAAGGTGGGTATCCAGAATAACTAAAAATTTATTAAAAATCAAGTAAGACTCTGAGGTGTCTCTAGCAGCAGTCACTTGTATTGCATTGTGTGATTTCACTGCAGGCTTGGTTCTGAACACAGAGTGTGTACTTTGCATCTGCCTTGGGCACAATGTGACAGTGTGCATAGTCAAGCAATACTTCCTGAAACACCTCAGCTCAAGGCTGGCCTTGAATTCACTACATAACTGAGGATGAACTTCTAATGCTCCTAACCCCACCTTTGGATTGCATTGGATGTGTCTCTCGGCCAGTTCATGTGTTACTGGGATGCAAACCTAAGGCTTTGCACATGCTAGGCAAAGCACTCTACCACCTGAGCTACATGCCCAGTCCTATATACCTATTCTATATGCTGAGATGCCTGGGGAAACAAACAAAAAATTTAGGTATGTGACTGAAGAGATAGCTCAGCAGTTAAGGGTGCTTGTTGCTCTTCCAATGGACCAGAGTTCAATTTCCAATACCCACATTGGCAGCTTACAACCATAACTGTGGATCCAGAAAGTCCAACCCCCTTTTCTACCCTCCATGGACATATTCACACCTGCATAAACATGCACACAATTAAATTCTTGCTGGGTGTGGTGGCACACACCTTTAATCTTAGCACTTGTGGGGGGGGCAGAGGCATCTAAATTCTTGTAAATTGGAGGCCAGTCTGAACTACATGGCAAGTTCCAAGATAGCCGGAGCTATACAGTGAGACATTATCTCAAAAAACAAAATTCCACACACACCCTGCACCACCCAACTCAGGTGAAAGAGGATGAAAGTGGAAAAAGTTTTGAAAATTTCTGTTTACTTAAGCTACAATGTGGCCAGATTTTCAGGTGCATTGCTCACTCTACTGAAAACCAGGAGACTAGCAACCGATGAGAAAAACCAGATTTATTTACAGTTTTGTCTAGAACTGAGAAAGTAAAATTCTCAGCTTCTTGGTGCCTTGTAGCAGTGTAAGAATTCACAGAAAAGATGAAACAAATGCCAGGAAATGCATTTGTATTGATTTAACTGTTTGATAAGTCCTCAGAGCTGTGAAGGAATCTTCCCAGGAGACAGGGTTTAGGCCTATCCTTACCCACAGCATGGAATTTCCTGAAGAAATTCTAATTATGGCTCCCATTACTGAAGTAGTACAGAAAGCCAGGGGGAATTTTGGAGGCTTAAAAAGGGAAAGGACGCCCCCTCACTCTGGAGTCTGGTTAAAGCCTTTGCCAGTCAGTGTGCACCAAGAACCCTAGCACAGTTACTGCCTGGGTAAGGCCCTTTTCTCTTCCCAGTCATAAACCTGAAATTTCTAGGAATCTCACCAGAAATTCATTTCTAAGGAAAGGACATGTAGTAACTCTTTGTACAACCTAGTGGCTTTCAGTTTTATCTTGTAAGATTGTAATTCTGTTCAAGAGAGAGAGAGAGTTCTTAGTGACCTATACAGATAGCTTCAGAGCCACCATGCTAACATTAAAATTAATGGTTTCCTCTTCCTTGAGGAGTCCACACCCCTAGTCTCACTTGGGAAGTGTGTGTCCCTACTCAGGTGTACCTTACTTTCCTCTGAGCGCATTTCTTTCTCTCAACCCTACTGCTCGAGCCTAAAGTAAAATAACTTTTAATACAGTTTCTAAGTATGCTTCACTATATCAGCCAGTCCTGAAACTCTCCTCAGCACTGAGGCCTCAAATCCTGGCTTGGCGTACATCAAGATCCCTGAAAACATAGGGGGCTCCTCAGGATAGGGAGGGTAGCAGCTAAATGAGTCAGCAGAAGCAAGCAGTGCGTAAAAGAGCATTCCCCTTCACAGTGTGGTGCAGTGACACTGTCATTATTTCAACCCCAGTCTTTCCTGTAAGATGTCAGACACATTGTCAAAACTGTAAAATCCCTTTCCTGGGGACAGGCTCCTCCTCTGGCTGCTTTCAAAGCTCTGTCCTTTTCGTTCTTCCAGCAGGAGACTCCTGGAAAAAAATTCCAATTCCTTGAGGACCATTGTCTCAATAGTCTGACAACCACAGGGAGGGGCAGAAGGCGGTCTTTAGAATGTCTTCAGTACAGCCAGAATGACGACTGGAGGGAGCAGTTGTGGGGAGAAAGTAGAGCTTTCTCAAAATTCTCCCTTAAATGGAAAGAAAGGAAAGGAACCATAAAGGAGCATGTCAGTTAGGATGAGGTTGGGGAGAAGTGGTACGACAGCAAAGAAAGAGAAGCGTGTCAGGAACTATGAAATGTGTCAAATGATCCTGAGAGGCACATAAGGCAATGTCAGACAGGACCTTAGATCTGTCAAGCTGGAAGACTGACAAAAGTGTCCTTTTTGTGATTGTAAAAATGAATGATAAGTTGGAGTGATTTCAGATTGTATATATGATTTGGACTAGTTGCCTTGTATAAAGGAATCATGCCACGCTTGGCCTTCTGCATCTGGCTTCATATGTGCTGTCATGTGTCAGAACACCATTCCTTTTTAAGGTTGTATAACAGTGCATCATATGTATTTACAATCTTTTATTTGTTCATTTATTTGGCAATGGACATCACTTTGCTTTCACGTTATCTATTACAAATAGTGAATATGTAGATAATCTTTTGAAACACTGCCTTCAATTATTTGGGTGTAGATCCAGAAGTGGAATTAATTGATGAATCACACAGTAATTACATTTTTAATTTTCTGAGAAAATACTGCAGTGTTCTCACAGTAATTTAATTGTATTGTTTTATGCAGCCACTGACACTGCTCACACATTCCAAATCCTCTGCATGTCTGCCATCATTTATTTTATGGACTTTAAAATATATATATATATATATATATATATATATATATATATATACACACATTGGTGATTGACTACATGTGTGTCTGTCAGATTGTTTGCAACAGGAATTACAGACAGCTGTGAACTGCCAGGTGGGTGCTGGGATTTGAAGCTGGGTCCTCTGGAAGAGCAGCCAGTGCTCTTAACCGCTGAGCCATCTCTCCAGCCCCTGGACTTTTTTTTTTAAACCATTTACTGGCTATAAAGTGACGATACCTTATGTTTTCAGTCTTTATCCCCCTATTTCCTACTCACATTGGCCACTTCCCATCTGTTATTTGTGTCTTTGGAAAAGACTGTACTTGAGTCCTTTGCTACTTTTTGAACTGGGTTGTTTAGCTGAGATTTAAGAGTTCTCTCTATGTTGTGGATATTAAAGCCCTGTCAAATACATGATTTACAGATTTGTTCCCATTATATGGGTTGCCATTTTACTCTTTTTAATTTTCGAGTATTGTCTTCTCCACACACCTTTTTTTGGGAGTGGGCAGGTAGAAGGTGCTAGGGATTGAACTCGGGTTCCCGGGCATGATAAGATCACATTCTACCACCTTTAAATTCATTTTCCATCAAGTCCAATTTGTATATTTTTTTCTTTTGTTGCTTATACCTTTGATGACATATAAGAAATTATCGAGAGATGGCTCAGCGGTTAAGAGCACTGGCTGCTCTTCCAGAGGTCATGAGTTCAATTCCCAGCAACCACATGGTGGCTCACAACCATCCATAATGAAATCTGGTGCCCTCTTCTGGCCTTCAGATATACCTGCAGACAGAACACTGTATACATAATAAATAAATCTTTAAAAAAAAGAAAAGTATCACTAAGTCTAACTGCAAAATTTTTGTTCTGTACTTTTTTCTAAGAGTTTTATAGTTAAGTGTTTAGTTTATTGTGAACTACTTTGAAATATTGGTTTTATGTGTCTACATGTTTTGTCTGTGCATCACTTACATGCATGGTGCCAATGGAGGCCTGAAGAGGACGTTGTATCCCTAGCCCCCCTGAAACTGGAGTTATACATGGTTGTGAGTTACTATGTGGGTTCTGGGAATCAAACCTCTGTCCTGTGGAAGATCACCCAATTTTTTTAACTTCTTTGTCTAAATTAATTCCTTAATATCTGATTTTTTTTGTTGTTATTGTAAATAGAATTTCTTTGCCAGTTTCCTTTTCTGATTGTTGAATGTTAGTACAAAGAAATTCTAACTATTTTTTATGTGTTGATTTGATGTCAACTTTACTAAATTTGGGTTTTTTTATTTATTTTTAATTTTTAGTTATGTACGTATATGTGTAGGGGTATGTGCATGTGAGTCCAGGTGGCTGCCAAGGTCAGAGTACCTCTGAAGCTAGTGACTGTCTCTCTGAAACTAAATTTGCTTTTTTTTTAATTTTGACAATCTTTACAGACTCTTCGGTATTTTACACACATATGATCATACCATCTGTGAAAGAGGTCCTTTTACTAACTCTTTCCCCAACCGGGGTGTCTTTTATTTCTTTTCCTTCCCTAATTGCTTCTAGTAAAGTTTCCAGCAGGATGATGGGCAGGAATAGTGAATGTGGGCAGCTCTGCCTTGTTCCTCATCTCAAAGGAAAAGCTTTCAGTCTTTCACGACTGAACATAATGCTCACTGTCCTGACGCTTGTGTGGAGGCCAACAGTATATGGGAAATCTCTTGAGAGCCTAAAACTGTTCTAAAAATATAACCTGTTTAAGCTGCAATTGGCGACTGGGCCACGGATCCAAATACTTAGGTGGCAGTGTCCTTTGTACCCACTGTGTCCCACAAGCTTCATGAAAGCTGTTCCTGGAATGAGTGCCTGGCTGTCTACCAAAAGGTTGAGTGGTGGTTGGGTAACTGTTAATGTGCCAAGAGTTGAAAATAACCAAAACTAACAGCCATTTGCCATCTAAGGCTTCCCCTTGCAGTTGCAAGCCTTCATTGTGCTCCAACATTTATAGCCGTAGTCTACCAACACCTTTGCTTAAAGGCGGGCTTGTGCATAAAAGGAGGTATTCTTTCACCATGCTACTCACCCTAGTCCTGTTGCTAGGAGCTCCTATGTATAAAAGGAGAGAAGAATGAGAAAAACTGAGTTGAGGTTGATACTATGTAGCTAGATTGATAGATTTGGTGGTAGTTGCTTTCATTTTTTTTTTCCCTAAAAGATAAAAACAGACAGCTACAATCTGAAAATCCACTCTAAAGAGTGGGAAGGGATGGTTGGAAGGCTAAGAAAAAACAAAGTACAAATATAACCTGCTATGTAGACTTGATCATTTTGTTTAAGGTGATAGGCATCCTATCTGAAAGCTTCTCGTTGTTTTCAGTTATCTCTGTGGAAAGACTTGGAGCAGGTGGGCATTTGGGCTTAATGGATATGGTATATATAACTACCTTTCTTCAAATGTACTTCCGACTAGTTGTTTCCATTCATTTGTGGTATTATTTGACAGCAAAGGTAATTTATAAATACACATTTATAGAGTTAGAGAGCCGGCTCCATGTTTAAGAGCACTTGTTGCTCTTACCAAAGATCCTGGGTTGATTCCCCAAACACACATGATGGCTGTGGTAGTTAGAATGAGAATACACCCCACCCCCATAGGCTCCTATATTTGAATGCTTAGTCCTCAGGATTAGGAGGTTGGGCCTTGGAGGAGGTGTGTATCTGCGGGTGGGATTTGAGGTTTCAAAAGCCCACACCAGGCCTAGTGTCTTTTTCCCTCTCTCTGTTGGCCACCTATGGATCAGTATGTAACTCTCTCAGTTACCTCTTCAACACCCAAACAACAGTAGGCCTTCCCAAGTCCCATCATGCTCCCTGCCATGATGATAATGGACTAATCATTTGAACCTGTAGGCAAGCCCCCAATTAAACTCTTTCTTATAGAAGAGTTGCCTTTGTCATGGTGTTGCTTCATAGCAATAGAACAGTATCTAAGACCATGACTCAACAGCAATCTGTAACTCCAGTCCCAGGGGATCCAATAGTGACTTCATCTGACTTTTGTGGGCACCAGGCATGCATGTGGTACACATATATAGATATGGGCAAAACACTCACGTACATAAAATAAATGTTTAAAAATAATATAAATTCATATCTTACAGTGCTGATGGCTAGGAGTCCATGAGCAAGGCACCAGCAGGTTCAGCACCTGGTGAGAGGCTAATCTCCACTGCCAAGATGGTACCTGGTTACCTCATTCTCCTGAGAGGAAGCTGTGTCCTCTGATGATACAAGAAACAGGACTAAAAGAAGTGAACTCTGTTGGTCAGGGAGTCCCAGAGTCGATGAAAACAATACAGACTATTGTCATTGCTCTTGGCTGGATGCCAGAACATGATAGTGAAGACACACACACACTGTGGACACAGGACATGGATGAATCAAGCTGATACGGACCACAAAGCTTCCTTCCTTGTGGCTAGAAGGTGCTGTGTAGACTGATGAAGTTGAGAGATCAACAGTAAATCCTGAGAGTAAAATAATGACCAGACTGAAAAAAAAACGTCTGTTGGTACAAAAGTGACATTGTGTGAGTAACCAAGCACTTTTTTATTGGATTTAAGGCTGGATCCATAAGACGGAACTTAATCCTAGTACTGTGTACCAGGTTCCTCCCCTTGACTAGGGAGGTCATAAGCCTTGGGGGAGAACTGACTACTGTTATTTTGCTAAATGGACAGAGCATTAAACTACCTTCTAAATACTTAACTTTTTTTTTTAATTGTTATAGGCTCGATTCTTTTTTTTTATACTTTATTTTTTTATTTCTTCAAGTTACATCTCAGTCACAATCCCTTCCCTACTCCCCCTTCCTGTCCCACCCTTCCACCCTCTTCCCCCCAACAGCTCCCCCTTTCAGTCCAACAAATGGTTCCTTCTCTTATAACAGTAAATACTATACAAAACAACAGAAATAAATACGCCACATTTATGAGAGTTAAATGGCCCAGCATACATTCCCAATGTCCAGTCCATACATATTTGGCCCCTTACTTTAACATTCTACCATCTAACCATCTCCATGAGTTTAAACTTCTATATCTGACTCAGCTTTCATACTAACTTGCATCACAATTTTAAAAACATCTTCTTAGATCCAGAACACCTCTTGATTCCTAAACAACTCAAAATTTAACTATGAGACTCTAGCTATCTATTCTTCAACAACCTCAGAGACCTGAGAGGGATAAATATATCTGATTATGTGGGAAGTGCAGGGCCTGCATCATCCAAAACTAAGAAATAACATATCAGTGGCTGCCTGGACAGTTCCCGTTTTCTCTCCATACGCTACAGCATCAATCTTCAGCCTTTTGGTCCCGTTCCTCTGACAGACATTGATTGTAGAGCAGGAATTATGAAGGACTTACCTACCCTGTCTTGGCAGAGCTAGGCTGTCGACTTCCCTGCTACCAAGTTTTGTCCTTTTTGGACAGCATTCTGTCTACAGTTGAAGCAAGGGGTTTTTTCATGCCAAGAGATAGGCTTGCCATTAATTCAACCATCTCACACTGGAGATTCTTCGATGCTCATCTTCTACTTGGAGTAGAATAGGGGGTGCTGTCAGGAGCTGATATGTCTCGATATCAAAAAAATCTTAATTTAAGAAAACATCTTTGAATGCCATATTCTGCAAATCTCTTGGGGTTTTTGAAGATGCCCTATCTATCTCTTGTATTTAGATAAGCAAATGTTGCTTGTCTCTTAACAACTTGATTTCTGAGTAGCTTAGAGAATATCTGTGATAGACTGTCATAGTTTTTTTAACTTAAGGTGTATTCTTTTCCTCCAACATCTCCCCCCTTTTAGTCCAATAATAGGCTCTTTTTCTTGTAACAATAAATACAATACAAAACAATAAGAACTAGGCAAAAATTATGAAAATTATAAGATATAACATACATCCCCAATGTCCAGTCCATATGCATTTGGCAACTAATAATAATATTCTGTTATCTGTCTATCTCGATGAGTTTAAGCCTAGATAGTTATAGTCTCACAGTTAAGTTTTAAGTTGTTTAGGAATTAAAAGGATGTTCTAGGTCTAAGAAGATGTTTTTAAGTTGGTAATGCAAATTAGGGTGGAATCTGAGTTAGGAATACTTACCTTTTAAACTTAAAAAAAATTACAATGATTTATTCTTGGGTGTGAGTGGAGGTTGCAGGACAGCTTGTGGAAGTCCATTTTCTTTTTGTCCTAGCGATCAAACTCAGGTCATCAGACTCAGTTCAAAACATATATCCTCATATCTATAGATAAGTGAAGCTCTTGGGCCTCATCAGAGAGCATATTTTGTCTTTTTGTACTGGGTTGAGGTTAGTACAGGGACTCACAACTGGCTAGAGTGCAGGGAATAAGTGACTGGAGAAAACTCAGCCTTAAGTGAATATTTATTTATACGACCCAACCCACCCCAGCCCCACAAGGTTTAGGGAACATTTTCGAAGAAGTGGGCAAAGTTTGTAACAGCCAGAGGCAGGGATAAATTCTAAAAAAAAAAAATAAAAATCACTGTTTTCTGGATGTGCAGGACCATTCCACCCACACGGCAGATATGGCTAGGGCAGACACCTGCAAGGTCAAACCAGTCAGCTTTCCAGCATGGATGAGGGGTGGGGGCGGGGCACACTCCTACATGTAGCTCAGGAACTATTAGCAGGTGATGGCTGCTGGAAGGGAGAGGCATCCCCGCCACCCTACGGGGGATGTGGCATCTGGTAGGTGGCTCATGCTCCACTGGATGACCTCAAACTTGTAGGTATATAGGCATCACTAATTGGATTTAGTGGATTTTTAAAAAGAACTTGTTAGTGGGAATGTCTGGGGGGAGTTGGGGGTGGGGAATAGGAGAAGGATAAGATCAAATACATTCTATATATCCATGATATTCTTAAAGAACAAATTAAATTTTTTTTTAATTTCATTTCATTAAATCCTTTTGTAAAAACAGGAATCAGTTTGGTGTCAATACCTCATGACCTAAACATCCTCAAATCCTGAGTTCACAGCACTGTTACTATGGTGATTAAATTGATGACTTTTCTTTTCTTTCATTTTTATTTGTTTGTTTGTTTGTTTGTTTGTTTATTCTTTTGAGACAAGCACTCTCTGTGTAGCCCTAGCTGTCCTGGACTCACTTTGTAGACCAGGCTGGCCTTGAACTCACAGAGATCTGCCTGCCTCTGCCTCCCAAGTGCTGGGATTAAAAGTGTGTATCACCATGGCCCAGTGGTGGTTAAATGTCAATACACAAATTTCAAGAGACATTTTCAGACCAGAGTGCTGGTTTTGCCTAATAAGAGTCTGTATTTGGGGTGTTTGGTTTTTTTGTTTTTTTGAGTTGGGAGTCTCATCATGTAATCATGTAGCTTAGGTTTTCCTCAAGTCTGGTCCTCCTGCCTTAAGCCTCCCAAGCATTAGGGTTACAGGTGTGTACCACCTCACCCAGTTTAAGAGGTTATTTGTGTACTTCCTGAGCCCTTGTGATTAAGCTTCATCCAATGGGATGAGATGTGACAGTAGCAACTCCTCAGCCATTTTCCTAAAGAAGACACCTGACCTCAGTAATGATAATAAACTATTTAGCCTCAGGGGATGAGTAGGAAACTTTTATTCTCCCAGACTGAGGGGAAATAAAAATAAGAGCCTCATTGAATTGTAAGTTGTAATTTTTGAAAGAAGATTTTTTTGAAAGATAGCGATGGTGGTCAGAGAGTGGTGCTTGGCTCAAGGATAGTACTTATCCCAGGCATGATGGCTCATACCTGCAATCCTAGCTCTCAGGGAGCTGAGCCAAGTAATATCAAATTAAAGGTCAATTTGGTTATATATATATATAATGTGTGTATGTGTGTGTCAAGAGTAAGCACCTGAAGCAAAGAAGAAAACAAAAACATGCCCATAAAGAATGCCAAGGAAATAATTATCTGCAGGAGTTTGACTGACATCAAGAACAGTGAGCCAGGGCCTGAAGAGACGGCTCAGTTAAGAGCACTCATTACTCTTGCAGAGGACCAGAGTTTGATTGCCAGTACCCACAAGGTGGCCCAGTACCATCTATAATTCCAGTCCTAGGGAATCCAGTGTCGTCTTCTGGCCTCTGTGGGCACTGCATAAAAATGCTACACATTCATTGTACATGCAGGAAAAATACTCATACACATAAAGTAAAATAAAGAATGGTGGGTGGGCAAAATGACTTACCTGTGAAGGCACACGTTCATCAGCAAAGACTGACAACGTGAGTTTGAGCCCTGGAACCCACACAGTAGGAAGAGAGAACTGACTTCTACAAGTTGTCCTCTGAATTCCACATGCATGCCATGACATACTGCTTCTCCAACTCCAGTGTTGTGGGGCATTCACCAGGGATGACTGATAGGACATGGTTTTAAACCAACAGAAAGTCTTTATTACCCAGCAGGTGACTACAGTGGGTGTTGGGGATCCCAGTGTAGCCCAAGCCTTCCTCAGGGTGAACTTTTAAGTATAAAAGACCATGTTCTAGGTTGACATACTTCAGTTAACAAGAACAGTTATCCAGAAACAGAACTACAGAGGCCAAAGAGCAAGGTTAGTACATTTGGAGACTTTCCCATAACTGTGGACTTTGATGGATTAGACCTTTGTTTTAGTTTTGGCAGGGGGTGCTGTCTATATGCTGTTTACAGCCTGAATGTAACTTCCATCATGGAACTGTTGCCCAAAATTCTGGGGTCCTACTAAGTCTTAGACCCTGTTTAACTCACCCCTGCAAAATTTAACAAAAACATAAAACAAAACAAAAAACCCACAAAAGACTGGTGACCAAAAGAACTCTGAACTCCACTCTAAACAACAATCTTGTTTCCAGACACAGTAGGACTGGTGCTCATATTAACCTACAGAGACTGTGACAGCATCCACTGGGCCTGCACAGCTTCAAGCCCGATAGGGTCCTACCACAGAGGGGAGGTACACATGGGTTCTACCCCTAACCAAGAAGCTATGTGAAACTGGTACCAGCTGGCAAACAGAAAATTAGATTTCGACAATGGAGTGGGTATATCAAACACACTCCAGTGCAGGAAGCGTGACCAAGACACAAACACGCTCCATGCTTTTTCTTCGGTAAGCTTTTTACTTCACTTTGCTTAGTTTGGCATGTTTTGTCTTACTGATTTTTTTTGTTCTTTTGTTCAATTTGATTTTTGTCTTTGTGTAGCTATTTTTTTTTTTTTAAAGAGAGAACATAAGGTTGGGTGGGAAGGAGGTGGGAGAATGTGAAAGGAGTTGACAGAGGACAAAACATGCTAAAAATGGATTGTATGAAAAAACTAATTTAAAAAATAATAATAAAACACATGGTACACTCCTTTAATCCCAGCACTCAGGAGGCAGAGGCAGGTGGATCTTTGTCAGCTCAAGGCCAGCCTGGTCCACAAAGTGAGTCCAGGACAGCCAGGGCTACACAGAGAAACCCTGTCTCGAAAAACCAATAAACAAACAAATAGATAAATAAACAAACAGTGCAAAACAAAACAACAACAGCAATAGAACTCCAAAGGAAACAATTACCAGAATGAAGAGACAGCCTACAGAATGAAAGAAAATCTTTGCCAACTATATCTCTGATGGGATTATAACTGGAATATATGAAGAACTCAAAAAGTAAACACCATAGAAAATTAAATCATCCAACTAATAAGTGTTTTAATGAGCTAGTGCTGTAGAGAGACACCATTACTATGGCAACTCTTATAAATGAAAACATTTAATTGGGGCTGGCTGACATTTTCAGAGGTTTAATCCATTATTGTCATGGCAGCACACAGGTAGACATGGTGCTGGAGAAGGAGCTGAGAGTTCTACATTTGGATTGGTAGGCAGCATGAGGAGAGAGATACACTGGGCCTGGCTTGAGCACATGAAACCCCAAAGCCCATCCTCAGTGATACACTTCCTCCACCAAGGCCACACTTCCACCACACAAACTAATCCTTTCAAACAGTGTCACTCCCTATGAGCGTATAGGGGCCATTTTCATTCAAACCACCCCACATTAACAGACAATTTCGAAAAGGAGAAATAAAATGATTATTAAATCTTTGAATATTGTTGAATATGTAATCAACAACCTTAGTTAGCAAGGAAATTCAAATTAAAACTGCTGGTGAGGAGGTGGGGAAAGAAGAACCCTCATATACTGCTGCTGGGAACGGGAATTAGTACAGCCACTATAAAAATGTGTGTGGAGGTGCCTCAAAAACAACAACAACAAACTAAATTTAGAATAGCTGTATGACTTACCTATACCTATCCTGGGAACCTACCCAAAGGACTCTTAGGCTACATATCACAGAGATAACAGCGTCATATTGGGGGTCTAGAACATCCAGCAGAAATCAGTTGAGGTTGAAACAGTAGGCTCCATTTCCCAATTGAGCTCTCTCTCCACAGATGAGTACCTGGCATTTGTTCCCTCTGCAGGCATTATTATATCACCGGATAAAGAATGGTGACATCTGTTAGAAATGGTTTACATTCCAGCTATTCTCAAGGCCGCAATGTTTTTAGCATCCTTATCTGTCTGTTGTTTTCCTTTCTCCTTGTGAGGACTTAAGCGGCCAGTCTGCCCCAGCACAGGGACTTTAGGAGGGCAATTGAGAAAAACATGCCTGGATCTGAAATGGGGGTGGAAAGCAACCCCACTGCCAGAGCCAGCATCTCAGTGACTTCAAACAGCACACAACTGTTACCGATCTTTTAAATTATTATTTAACACTTATTTATTTATTACTAAATTCACTTATAACAAACACCAACAATTTCTTAACTATTATTCCTATAAATTCCTACAACCCATTTAACCTATCCACTAAACCTATTGATAATCATAACACTGAAATGGGGGTAGAAAGCAACCCCACTGCCAGAGCCAGCATCTCAGTGACTTCAAACAGCACACAACAGTTTACGTGGATGGTTTACACTGTGGTCAGTGTGATGATCCTGAAAGTCGATTAGAGCCAGATCAGGAATCAGATAGGGAGACTGGGTGTTCCCGAATGCTTGTAGTCCATTATCATCTGGAAAATAAAAGAATGAACCAAAACATTTTTAAAGTTTGGGGTGATTTCTTAGGTAGTTTTCAGTGAACACAGGCATGGGAAAGTCCCAAGAATGGTTGTCATTCATCAGACTCTCCCAAAACTTCAGTAAGCCTATGTTCCTAAAGATGCTGAGCCTTGGTTGATCAATCAAATGGTTGGAATTATAAGAACTTGATGATTATGAAAATTAAGTGTGTGATAGATTAAACTACCAACTCCAGTCTGTTACCCCTTCATATGTGCAAATTCTTTGACTCTGATTTTGTAGTGCACTAAACAGGTGAAGTATGTTTCCTTACCTCTTTAATTTAGGTCTGGTCACATGACTTGATTTGTAGCAAGCAGTATTGTTGGGCCGTTTTCAGCAGAGGCGTCAAGAAGCCTTGTGTGTTTCTAGCCCCATTCTTGTGCTTTTGCTTTCCTACAAAGATGACATATTCCACACAGACTGCTGACTCCAAGAAGAGACATGCTGAGTTTGTCTGTATTAGCTAAGACGCCCTGCCAAACCCAGCGTACACCAGAGTTCCAAGTCCACTTAGACACATGAGGGAGACCAATTCCTTGTAGACCACAGACTTGTGAAATATTAAAGAAAGAAAGAGAGAGACAGCAAGGAAGGGAAGAAAAATAAAGGAAGGAAGGAAAGAAGGAAAGAAAGAAAGAAAGAAAGGAAGGAAGGAAGGAAGGAAGGAAGGAAGGAAGGAAGGAAGGAAGGAAGAAAGAAAGAAAGAAAGAAAGAAAGAAAGAAAGAAATATAAATGAAGAAAAAGGCTTAAAAAAAGCTTGTCTTAGGTAGGGTTACTATTGCTTTGATGGGATACCATGACAAAAACAACTTGGGGAGAAAAACATTTATGTGGCTTACCCTCCCACTTTGTAGTCCATCCCTGAAGGAACTCAGGTCAGGAACTCAAGCAGGACTGGAACCTGGAGCCAGGAGCCATGCAGAGGCAATGGCAGAGAGTAAGTGCTGCTTACTGACTTATTCAACATGGCTTGCTCATCTTGTTTTCTTATAGAACCCCACCAGCCCAGGGATGGCATCACCCACAATAGGCTACGCACCCCCCCCATCAATCACTAATTAAGAAAATGGCCTGTGGCTGGATTTTATGGAGGAATTTTCTTAATTTAGGTTCCTTCCTTTCCATAACTCTAGATTGTGTCAAGTTGACCTAAAACTAACTAGCCTGTACAAAGTTTTTAATGGTTAAGGTTAATTATTACTCAGACATAATTATATTGATATAAGATATAAGGAATCAAATAATATGATAATATCAATATTCAGCTTACAACATGGGTGACATGCATGAAGTTTGTGAATAATACTTGGTAATTATGAGGATGAACTCTGTGACAGTGAGTTAATGACTGCCGTCTGTTGCCCTTTTCCTAAGTGCACTTTATCTTCTCATATAGTTAGGTAGGGGAAGTATGTTTGCTTACATCTTTGATCCGAGTCTGGTCAGAGGACTTAATTTCACCTCTAGAGGGTGGCTGAAGTGATGGGTTGGGAACTTGGGTAGGGTTTAGTGGATGTCTCTTGGTTTTGTGACATATGGTATACCTCAGCTGGAAGGTCAGAGTCTGAGGCCTGTTATCATCCGAAGATTCATGTGCTCACATGAATTGTGGATTCTTCTATTGGTTGAGACTCTTGCTGGGCTGCCAACTGGAGCAACTACATGTGGCTTATCCATGTGCCTTGGGATCTCTGAGACTTGGTGGCAGGATTCTAAAGGGGAGTGTCATAGGGAGAGATCGAAGAAGATCCATTTATGGCATTGCCTTGAAATCACATAGCAGCACTTCCTCTGTTCAGTTGGCTGGAGCAGTCATGAACCAACCACTCAGCTTGAAGGACTGGAAAAGAGACACCACCATTTGATGTAGTGTAGGAGGTTCTGGAAGAGCATGGCACTGAAATATTGCTGTTTATTGCATGTGTTTTGGGGAAATACAGTTTGCCACTAGTATCTGCTATTCTCCTGAAATGAACAGATTTTCTCTAAGTCCACTATTTATTCTTTTTTTTTTAAATACTTTATTTTTTTTTCTTCAAGTTACATCTCAGTAACAAACCCCTCCCTATTCCCCCTTCCTAACCCACCCTTCCACCCTCTTCCCTCCAGAGGTTTCCCCTTTCAGTCCAACAGCTGGTTCTTTCTCTTATAACAGTAAGTATTATACAAAACAATAGATATAAATATGCCACATTTATGAGAGTAAATTGGCCCAGTATACCTTCCCAATGTTCAGTTTATACCTATTTGGCCCCTGACTTTAACATTCTACTATCTACCCAACTCCATGAGTTTAAAGGTCTATATGTGACTCAACATTCTTACTATCTTGCAACACACTTTTAAGAGTATCTTCTTAGATCTATAACACCCTCTTGATTCCTAAACAGTTCAAAATTTAACTATAAGATTCTATCTGTCTATTCTTCAACCACCTCAGAGACCTGAGAGGGATAAATATATTTGCTTATATAGGAAGTGCGGGCCTGCAGTTTCCAAAACTAAGAAATGACATACCAGTGACTGCCTGGACAGTTCCCATTTTCTCTCCATACATTCCTGCATCAGTCTTCAGCCTTTGGGTCCTGTTTCTCTGACAGACATTTGTTGTAGAGCAGGGATTATGAAGGACTTACCTACCCTGTCTTGGCAGGGTTAGGCTGTCGACTTCCCTGCTACCAAGTTTTGTCCTTTTTGGACAGCAGTCTGTCTGCAGTTGGAGCAAGGGGTTTTTTCATGCCAAGAGATAGGCTTGCCACTAATTCAACCATCTCACACTGGAGATTCTTCGATGCTTATCTTCTACTTGGAGTAGAATAGGGGGTGCTGTCAGGAGCTGATATGTCTCGATATCAAAAAAAAAAAGAAAATCTTAATTTAAGATAACATCTTTGAATGACATATTCTGCAGATCTCTTGGGGTTTTTGAAGATGCCCTATCCATCTCTTGTATTTAGATAAGCAAATGTTGCTTGTCTCTTAGCAACTTGATTACTGGGTAGTTTAGAGAATATCTGTGATAGACTGTCATAGTAGCTAACAAAGTGACATGTTTGCATGACTAGGAGTTTGTTTTACTTAACTATCCTAGACAGTTTTAGACGGTTGGTATAAAGAGGCCAGAGCTTCACATTTTATTTTTAAGTATCTCTAGGTATGATACCATTAGGGAGCGTTACCTTTAATTTTGTATCAATATACAAAGATCTATTCAATTGTGGTTAAATATACTCTTAATTATGTATCAATATACAAAGATCAATGCCTATGTAGCCCAATACAATCTTAATATTACGTCCATATACAAGGGTCAATACCATTGTGGCCAACTATAATCTTAATTTTGTATCAATATACAAAGATCACTACCGATGTAATCCAATACAATCTTATTTTTGCACAATCAACAATGGTCAATACCACTTTAGCCAAATATACTACTAATTTTGTATCAATATACAAAGGTATAAGGGCATATTCAATAATCTGCCCCTTCTTCTTGGACCTTCCTGTGCTATGTCTATGTCTCATTTTTCTCAAGCCTATGCACTCCTACATAGGAGAGGAAGGAGGATACAGAAAAGGAAAAGTAGGAAGTCCCTGGGGCTAACCTCCAAAACCCATTAAACAGGACCATTTATCAGCTTGTAATCTCTTCCCCTAAATATCAGAGTTTTCAGTTATCCTTCAAGTAACCAAAAAGAAGGGTGGAGAGACACCCTCCCCGCCCTCTGGGCATGGGACGTCCCTCTCTTAAAGTGACTTCCTGCTGATTTGGGTCCTAGTAGACCTGTTTGGGGCCCGAACCCAAATGGAAAAAATGGTTAAAAATGTTAGTACAATCCTTTTATGTTCAGTTCTTCTGTTCTCAGCTGTTTAGATGACCTAAGGAGTTTGTAGGCAGAAGCTGATCTTGCAGGCTTCACTGAGGTTCCGGCTGGGGCATTGTGTAGAGCTGAACGGTCCCAGCGACATTGTATTGTGGTTGCAGGCCCCCGATGGAGACAGCTATTGAGGAAGTCTGCCAGGCTGAATCAACTGGGTCACTCGTCCTCCTTGGTGACTGATTCTGCTCTCTGCTGAGGTTTCCGCTGTCCAGCCGTCCCCGGGCTCGCCGAATGGATGCTTCGATTCTCCTGGAAAGATAAGAACAGAGCCCTGCCCCAATCCCAACCCTGGGACAATTACCCTCCTTTTTTTTTGGGGGGGGGGGGTAGGTAATACATCTCCTGAAGCAAATTTGGCCTTCCGACAACATACAAAGCGTTATCTTTCAATCCGGGTTAAAGAAGAAATCATTCTGTCACCTTGGAGCTAAACCAGCTCCAATGTATATATTTTGAGATCCCAAAGGACAATCTGCCTGCATCGAGAAGGCCTTTTGTAAGTAGCCTCCAAACCTAGGTCCCTCCAAATCCCATGTGTGTGTCTCTGAACTCTAATTATTGGGATCAGAGACCTGTGGTTCCCATCTGAAGGGATCAAAGATGTGTTCCACCACTCCTGGATCGAAGTCTTTCTCTACTTAGAGTTTGCCCTGCATCAGGCTGACCCTGAGCTCCGGAATCTGCCCGTTTCTGTCTCCAGTATGCTGGGAGCTGGGACCAAGGGTGTACTCTTCTTGAATGGTGGGACCAAGAGTATGCACCCTCACCACCCCGCTCCGTATGACTCCAGAATACATAAGACCACCAACTCTATGGTGTTCCCCCCCCCCCATCTCTGCTGAAGTCAGAGGCATGGGCCAACACCACAATTCTCTTGTATTTTACCTTAGCTCCACGTCTTCTCGACACCTGAAGGTCTGCAAAACCAGGCCGAACGGCTGTGTCCTCTATTCCATTCACAGTGTTTCAGCCCTGCCACCTGCCCTTTTTTTTTTTTTTTTTAGTTAATAAATTTATTTGTTTGTTGCTTCAGGTTACATCCTTATCATATTGTCCTCTTTTCCCGCTTCCTGACCTTTCCGTCTTGTTCCTCTGGGGTGGAGTGTCCCTGCCTAACAGTCTCTCACCACAGATCAGCAGTCATATGAGGGCCAAGAGCCTCTTCATTCACCGGGGGCCTACGAGGCAGTACTGCCAGTGAAAGGTGTCTCCTTGCTACTGGGGGAATACTAAAAAAAGACCAACAAACACAGAAACCCACAAAAACAAAGAATATCAACAAAAAAAGAGAGGAAAAAGAGAAGGGAAAAGGAAAAAGAAAAAAGAAAAAAAGGAGAAGGAAAAAGAAAAAGATAAAAAAAAAGTTTATGTCCATGTTCCTTTTGGTATGTTGGTTGTAGTACAGATATCCTGTACGATATAGCTAAAATCCTACTATAAGTGAATAGATGCCATGTGCATCCTTCTGAGACTGGGTTAGCTCACTCAGGATGAGCTTCTCTAGATCCATCCATTTGGTTGCAAATTGCATGATTTCATTGTTTCTGATAGCTGAGTAATATTCCATTGTATAGATGTACCACAGTTTTTTAATCCATTCTTCAGTTGAGGGACATCTGGGTTGTTTCCAATTTCTAGCTATTACAAATAAGGCTGCTATGAACATAGATGCGGAGACTTCCCTATGTCTCCGTGAGAGGTCCTTTGGGTGTATACCCAGAAGTGGTATGGCTGGGTCCTGAGGCAAGGTTAGACCTCCATAGTGGTTGCACAAGCCTGCACTCCCACCAGCAATGGAGTAGGGTTCCCCTTTCTCCACACCCTCGCCAGCATGCACTATCATTTGAGCTCTTTACCTTAGCCATTCTAACAGGTGTTAGGTGGAATCTCAGGGTCGTCTTGAGTTGCATTTCTCTGATGATTAAGGATGTTTAACATTTCTTCAGGTGTCTCTCAGCCCTTAGGGATTCCTCCTTTGTGAATTCTCTGTTTAGCTCCATCTCCCATTTTTTGATTGGATTATTTGGTTTCTTGGCATTCAGTTTCTTGAGTTCTTTGTAGATTTTAGATAATAGCCCTCTATCAGATGTGGGGTTGGTGAAGATTTTCTCCTAGTCTGTTGGTTGCCGTTTTGTTCAAATGACAGTGTCCTTTGCCTTACAGAAGCTTTTCAGTTTCATGAGGTCCCATTTATTGATTGTTGATCTCAGGTCCTGAGCTGTTGGTGTTCTGTTCAGGAACTTGTCACCTGTGCCAATGAATTCGAGGGTTTCTCCTACTTTTTCTACTAATATATTTAGTGTGGCTGGCTTTATGTTAAGGTCTTTGATCCACTTGGATTTAAGTTTGGTACAAGGTGATAGGTATGGGTCTAATTTCATTCTTTTGCAAGTGGATATCCAGTTGGACCAGCACCATTTGTTGAAGATGCTGTCCTTCTTCCATTGTGTGGTTTTGGCTTCTTTGTCAAAGATTAGTTGGCCATAGATGTGTGGGTCCATGTTTGGGTCTTCAATTCGATTCCATTGATCCACTGGTCTGTTTCTATACCAGTACCATGCTGTTTTTATTACTGTTGCTCTGTAGTACAGCTTGAAATCTGGGATGGTGATACCTCCAGATGTTTTCTCATTGTACAGGACTGATTTAGTTATTCTGGGCTTTTTGTTGTTTCACATGAAGTTGAGAATAGCTTTTTCCAGGTCTATAAAGAATTGTGTTGGTAGTTTGATAGGAACTGCATTAAATCTATATATTGCTTTTGGTAGGATAGCCATTTTTATTATGTTGATCTTACCTATCCATGAGCATAGGAGATCTTTCCACCTTCTAAAGGCCTCTTCCATTTCTTTCTTCAGGGGCTTGAAGTTCTTGTTGTATAGGTCCTTTACATGCTTGGTTAGAGTTACCCCCAGGTATTTTATGTTGTTTGTGGCTATTGTGAAGGGGGTTGTTTCCCTTATTTCTTTCTCGGTATATTTGTTTGTTGTATAAAGAAGGGCTTCTGATTTTTTTGAGTTAATTTTGTATCCAGCCACCTTGCTGAAGTTGTTTATCAGCTGTAAGAGTTCTTTGGTGGAGTTTTTGGGGTCGCTTATGTATACTAACATATCATCTGCGAATAGGGATAATTTGACTTCTTCATTTCCAATTTTTATCCCTTTGATCTCCTTTAGTTGTCTTATTGCTCTAGCGAGGACTTCAAGTACTATATTGAAGAGATATGGTCAAAGTGGACATCCTTGTCTTGTCCCTGAGTTTAGAGGAAATGCTTCAAGCTTCTCTCCATTTAATTTGATGTTGGCTACTGGCTTGCTGTATATTGCCTTTATTATTTCTAGGTATGGTCCTTGTATGCCCGTTCTCTCCAGAACTTTTAGCATGAAGGGGTGTTGGATTTTGTTAAATGATTTTTCTGCATCTAGCGAGATTATCATGTGGTTTTTTTCTTTCATCTTGTTTATGTGGTGAATTACATTGATAGACTTTCGTATATTGAACCTTCCCTGCATTCCAGGGATGAAGCCTACTTGATCATGGTGTATGATACTTTTGATGTGTTCTTGAATTCGGTTTGCTAGTATTTTATTAAGTATCTTTGCATCTATGTTCATGAGGGAGATTGGTCTGAAGTTCTCTTTCTTTGTTGGGTCTTTGTGTGGTTTAGGAATCAGAATGACAGTGGCCTCATAGAATGAGTTTTGCAGTGATCTTTCTGTTTCTATGTGGTGGAAGAGTTTGAAAAGTAATGGTGTTAGTTCCTCTTTGAAGGTCCGGTAGACTTCTGTGCTAAAGCCATCTGGCCCTGGGCTTTTTTTGGTTGGGAGATTATTAATGACTGTTTCTATTTCCTTGGGTGTTATTGGGCTGTTTAAGCTGTTAATCTGATTTTGATTTAGTTTTGGTAGGTGGAATTTATCAAGGAAATTGTCCATTTCGCTCAGGTTTTCAAATTTAGTGGAATATAGATTTTTAAAGTAATGCCCGAATATTTTCTGGATCTCCTCAATGTCTGTTGTTATTTCTCCCTTTTCATTTCTGATTTTGTTGATTTGGGTTCTTTCCCTTTGCCTTTTAGTTAATTTGGCTAGGGGTCTGTCTATTTTGTTGATTTTCTTAAAGAACCAACTCTTCGTTTCATTGATGCTTTGAATAGTTCTTTTTGATTCTAAGTTGTTGATTTCAGCCCTAAGTTTGATGATTTCCTGCCTTCTGCTCTTCTTGGGAGTGTTTGTTTCTTTTTTTTTCAATTCACCCAGCTTAGCTGTTATTTCACTAATATGAGCTGTCACAATTTTCTCTTTGAAAGCACTTAGTGCTATGAACTTTCCTCGTAGCACAGCTTTCAATGTATCCCATAGGTTTGGGTATGTTGTGTCTTCATTGTCGTTGGATTTTAAGAAGTCTTTGATTTCCTTCCTTATTTCTTCTCTGACCCAGTGGTCATCCAGTAAGGAGCTGTTCAATTTCCATGTGTGTGTAGGCTTTCTGTTGATTCTTTTGCTGTTGAAGACCAGCTTTATTCCGTGGTGGTCTGATAAGATACAAGGTGTTATTTCAATTTTCTTGTATCTATTGAGACTATCTTTGCGACCAACTATGTGGTCGATTTTGGAGAAGGTTCCGTGGGGTGCTGAGAAAAAGGTGTATTCCTTTGTGTTTGGGTGAAACGTTCTGTAGATATCTGTTAGGTCCATTTGTTTCATGATCTCTGTTAGACTCAATATTTCTGTTTGTCTTCTGTCTTGATGGTCTGTCCATTGTTGTGAGTGGGGTGTTGAAGTCTCCCACTACTAATGTGTTGTGATCGACGTGCGCTTTAAGTTTTGGAAGTGTTTCTTTTACGAAAGTAGGTGCCTTTGTATTTGGGGCATAGATGTTCAGTATTGAGATTTCCTCTTGATGAATATTCCCTTTAATGAGTATATAGTGCCCTTCTTTGTCTTTCTTCATTAACTTCAGTTGGAAGTCTGTTTTGTTTGATATTAGGATGGCTACTCCAGCTTGCTTCCTGGGTCCATTTGCTTGGAAAACCTTTTCCCAGCCCTTTACTCTGAGGCAGTGTCTATCTTTGGTAGTTAGATGTGTCTCTTGTATACAGCAAAAGGAAGAGTCTTGCTTGCGGATCCACTCTGTAAACCTGTGTCTTTTTATTGGGGAGTTGAGTCCATTGATGTTGATGGATATTAGTGACCTGGGGTTGTTATTTCCCATTAGTTTGGTATAGATGGTGGTCCTGTGCCTCTTTTGGTTTAGTTGCTGAGGGGTTTTCTATTCCCTTTGTTTTCTTGGGTGGAGTTTTCTTCTCTGGGTTGGGATTTTCCTTCTAGGATTTTCTGTAGGGCTGGGTTTGTGGGTAGATATTGTTTAAATTTAATTTTGTCATGGAATATCTTGTTTTCTCCATCTATGTTGATAGAGAATTTTGCTGGGTAAAGTAGTCTGGCTGGGCACCTATGATCTCTCAGGACTTGTAGTATATCTGACCAGGCCCTTCTAGCTTTTAAAGTTTCTGAGGAGAAGTCAGGTGTAATTCTCATGGGTCTGCCATTGTATGTGACTTGACCTTTTTCTCTGACAGCTTTTAATATTCTTTCTTTGTTCTGTACATTTGGTGTTTCAATTATTATGTGGCGAGAGGAGTTTCTTTTCTGATCTAATCTGTTTGGTGTTCTGAAAGCCTCTTGGATTTTTATTGGCATCTCTTTTTTTCAGGTTTGGGAAGTTTTCCTCTATGATTTTGTTTAAGATATTTCCTGGACCTTGGAGTCGGGAGTCCTCTCTTTCCTCTATACCTATAATTCTTAGGTTTCGTCTTTTCATTGAGTCCTTGATTTCTTGGATGTTGTGGGTGAGAGATTTTTTAGCCTTCTCATTTTCTTTGGATGTTGTACTGATTTCTTCCATTGAATCTTCCATGCCTGAGATCCTGTCTTCCATCTCTTGCATCCTATTTTTGATACTCACATCCGTATTTCCTGTTCTCATCCCTTGATTCTCCACTTCCTCTTTTTACTCTGACTGTGTTTTCTTTATTGTTTCTATTTCTATTTTCATGTCTTGTATGGTTTTGTTCGTTTTGTACATTTCCTTCTCCAGCTTGCTTGTTTTTGTATGAAAATCTTTCATTGTTTTGTCCTTTTCCTGTTCAAGCTGTGTCACCTTGGCTTGGAGCTCTTTAATGGTGTTGTTCCTTGTTTTGATTTGTAGAATTGTGGCTTCTTTGAATTCCTTAAGTTCTTCTTGAAGGGACTCTATCACTTTCCATAATGCAGAATTGTCAACGTTTTCATGTATTTCTGTTGGTATGAGGTCATCTGAATTGGATGAGCTAGGATAATTCTGCTTTGTTGGCGTCATATTTCCTTGATTTCTATTTTTTTTTTGACCTTTGGCCATTGGGTGTGTTTAGCTGTCTGTTCTTGTCGTTTTCTGTGCTTGGATCCACAGGGGATGCTTTGGTGCAGGGGACGAGTTACTTGGCTATCTGTCATTGCTTACAGGGGGATTTCAGGGTTACTGTGGTTTTAATCACCTGAAGCACTGTGAGCTGGTGCAGCCTATTCCCAGGTTGTGAGTAATGGACCGGGATTGTTTCACTGCTCCCAATTCAGACTTCTCTATGTTGCACTCTGAGTTATCAGCCCGTAATGGTTCTGATGGTATGGACCTGTTTGCCCAGGCACAGATTCTGTGGGCTTTGTTTGTCGTCACGGAGGCTGACAGGGTCTGGCTCCACCCCTAATATGTCTGGATTTTCCAGAATACAGCTATGGTCCCCTGATTTCTGGTTTCTCACTAGGCTTCTCGCCACAGGCCTGACCCCTGTGCCTGATTCCCTCCCTGTCTGCCCAGCCGTGGGTCTCCCTCCCTAGCTGCTCGGCTGTGGGTGCACCGAGCCCCAGATCCTCCGGCCGCCTGAGTGGGCCTCTCGTCTCAGCAGCTCAGCCGTGGGTGCGCGGATCCCTGGCTCTGCCCGCGCCTGGCTCCCTCCCCAGTTGTCCTGCTGTCGGTGCGCGGATCCCTGGCCCCTCCCACGCCAGGCACCCTCCCCAGTTGTCCTGCCGTGGGTTTGTGGGGATTTAGCCCTGCCGGCACCAGGCTCCCTCCCCAGCTGCGCTGCCATGAGTGCGCGTGGATTCGGCCCCTCCCGCCCGCCGGCGGCTTCCCGCTCTCTCGGAACCTCCGCCCTCCGCGTCTCAAGCGGCTGCGGACCACCCACTGAGCGCCCTGTTTGTTCCTTGCTAAGACTTCCATTATCCCGCAATGTTTCTTAAGTGGCTATAAGTTCTTCCTGAGGTGTGGGGAGCCCAGTAGGCTAGTGATCGATCGCCAAGTGGCCTCTGATTCTGCCTGCTGTGAGTTGGGGTCGATCTTACCAGGCGCCTCTCCAAATGGGAGTTCCCGAATCCCGGGTTTAGTGGCTTCCGTGTCTGCGAGAGATGGGGGGAGAGCCTTACCATGGGACTTTTAACAGTCCCTTGGGAGCTGTGAATGTTCCGGGGGGGGGGGGGTCTAGCCCCTCCGGTTTTTGCACAGTGCCCAATAACTCTGTGTTTTTTATGGCTCTTTTTTCCCTGCGTTCAAAATGCGTCAGTGCAGGTCGCCGCCATCTTGTGCCCCCCCATATACAACTCTTATAGATGAAATACTTGCTTTAGCTTATCATGTTCCCAACAGACACCCCCCCATTTCCAAGTTTACTTCAAATTAGGAATTATGTCACAGATGGGTAACAATTACTGTTCTTTTTCTTATTATTCATGATGTCAGACATTATACTATTCTCACCAGTCCCTTAATTTTTTTCCAAGCCTTTCTCTTACCCACAAGAGATTATTTCATTAAAGTCAGAGCAGATTTGTCCACAGCTATGAATGTAATATTCCTTGATATGAGAAGCGTTTGCTGAAAGGGGGAGGGGGAGTGAACAAATGGACTTGTAAACATCAGTTTGAAGCCTCCCGAGGATACCTTGTAGCTGTAGTGTGCAGAATAATTGACCCACTTCTTGACATCAGGCTTGTCTTCCACAGAGATGGATCTCACAGCTGCTTTGGAGGCAGAAGTCGTGGGCATGCTGAACTCGACATTTACATAACTGGCAAATTTGGAAGGCACTTCCTGGTCAGAGCCAAGCTCAAGGTGACAAAAGAAACAGTGTGGGTGACCAGAAGCTAGAACACAAAGAAAGAAAGAATCCAGAGGTTATAAGTTCTTTGAGGATAAAATTAGAAAAAAAAAAAAAAAAAAAAAAGGCCAGAGTCACTTAGAAAACAGTGGAGGTCTGCAGGCTTTGTACCTGACACTTGTCCAATGATGAACAAGTGGCCTTCCGTAGGCAGATATCAGGCTCTGTGTGCCTCAGACCCTTTCATCCAATGCCTCTTGATTACTGCAGCCTGCAATACTAGCAAAAAACCCAGTCTCCTGGGGCTGAAGAGATGGCTCAGTGATTAAGAGTAATGGCTGTTCTTCCAGGGGACCTGGTTTCAATCCTCAGCACCCACATGGTAGTTCACAACTGTAACTCCAGTTACCAGGGAAGCCGACAACCTCACACAGACACACATGCAGGCAAAACACCAATGCACATAAGATAATTAAATAAATTAAAAAACAGACAAAAAGAAATATCAAAGTGATTGTACATCGTTTGTGAAAACAAACAAACAAAAAACAAACAGAAAACAATCCCATAGTCTGAGAAAAAGGCCTTTAGGATTGCTTAGGTCGAGGCGCTCTGTGGACACAGCACCAACACTGAGCAAGAGGCTTTGAGGTGGGAGAATGAATGGAGGAGATGAGCACTTGGCGTCCAATTAAAACATCAGTGACAGCCACCTGGCATGAACTGCTAGATGAATTCTTATCTTTTTTTTTTTTTTTTTTTTTTTTTTTTTTTTTTTT
>CAJQZJ010032499.1:2677370-2688263 GCA_907164525.1 Lophiomys imhausi | reverse complement strand
ACACACACACACACACACACACACACACACACACACACACACACACACACACACACTCTTTTTTTTAAGTGACTCAATTATTACATGAACTCACTTGATAAAATAACAAAACAAGACATTGTCACAATGTACAGACAGGATGCTTATCATAGCAATGTTTAGATCACTGAAAATCTATAAATAATAAATATTCCTACAACCGATAAACTGTATAAACTGCTGTACCCTTAAAATGGAACCCTGTGTCACCCTTGAGACAATGCTTTTTTTTTTTTTTTTTTTTTTGAGACAGGTTTTCTCTGTGTAACAGCCATAGCTGTCCTGGGCTCACTTTGTAGACCAGGCTGGCCTCGAACTCACAGAGATCCACTTGCCTCTGCCTCCTGAGTGCTGG
This sequence comes from Lophiomys imhausi, assembly GCA_907164525.1. Taxonomy (NCBI): domain Eukaryota; kingdom Metazoa; phylum Chordata; class Mammalia; order Rodentia; family Muridae; genus Lophiomys; species Lophiomys imhausi. The sequence continues at coordinate 2,687,869 of CAJQZJ010032499.1, read as the reverse complement.
GATTAAGGTCTGCTCCACCACGCCCAGCAATTACAGACAGCTGTGAGCTGCTATCTGGGTGCTGGGATTTGAACCCAGGTCCTTTGGAAGAAGAGCCACTGTTCTTAACCACTAAGCCATCTCTCCAGCCCCAAGACAATGCTCTTGATGCAGGTTAATTCACATAAAACTAACCATCACAAACTGTCGAGGGAAAAATTAAGACCCTTCAATCTGAATTTGAATTGCTCGTGTTTTAATTATGTGTCAGAATTTTTTTTTAATTAAAGCAAACCTTTTTTTTTTAAAAAAATATTTGCTTATTTAATACCGCACAACAGAAGAAGGAACCAGATTTCATTATGGATGGTTGTGAGCCACCATGTGGTCATGGGAATTGAACTCAGGACCTCTGGAAGAGCAGTTGGTGCTCTTAACCTCTGAGCCATCTCTCCAGCCCCTATGTGTCAGGATTTTACTAAGCTATTTAATTCTCTGTACGTCTTTAATTTTTTTTAATGCTTTTTTGAGACTGGGTTTCTCTGTGTAGCCCTGGCTATCTGGGACTCATTTTTGTGGACAAGGCTAGCCTTGAGCTCACAGAGATCTGCCTGACTCAGCCTTCTGAGTGCTGAGGGATTAAAGGAGTGCGCCACCACACCCGGCAATTACAGAGAGTTGTGAACTGCCATGTGGGTGCAGGGATTTGAACCTGGGTCCTTGGAAAGAGCAGCTGGTGCTCTTAACTACTGAGCCATCTGTCCAGCTCCTCTGTGTGCATTTTTAACTTCTGTGTCTCAGTTTTCCATCTACAGAGTTAAGAAAATATTAAATCCTACCTGATAGGCCAAGAGCTGCTCTTCTCATTAATAGTAGAAGAATATATTTCATTTAAAAAGTAACTGTGGTTGGACGTGGTGGCACATGCCTTGAATTCCAGCACTTGGGAGCCAGAGTCAGGTGGATCTCTGTGAGTTCAAGGCCAACCTGGTCTACAAAGTGAGTCCAGGAGAGTCAAGGATACACAGAGAAAGCCTGTCTTGAAAAACCAAGAAAAAAAAAAGTTACTGTGTATGAAAACATTAGGTAGGATATGATATTTCATAACCCTTTGAAAGGAAATGTCTCATGGAGGAAAAGCAAGACTAAAAAACAAAACAAAACAACAACAATATGATGTTGCTTACACAAAAAATATATTTGGTTTAATTACTCTCCCATTTGCTACTTTGAGATTTGCTTTTGCTATGATTTGGGCGACTGCTTAGCAAGGGCCACACTTAAAGATCTGGTTCCCAATCTATGCTACAGGCTGACTGCTAAGGTCCAAGAGGTTTTTAATATCTTTACTGAGACAAGCTAAATAGAAGCAGTGAATTCTTTTAAGACTAAGATTATACAAAATTAAGTGGCCACAGCTGTAATCAAGTTGAAGGCCTGTGGGGAGCCAGGGGGGATTAACAGTCTCTATATTTGGAACACAGTAGATACCTTGCCACTCCCACTGGTTAACCAAATTCATTAATGTAATGGCATCATGCAGAAAACCTATTTCCAAGATGCCCAGTGAATTTGCTGGGAGAGACGTGGGAAAAGATTCTCTGCTGCAGGTTTCTCAACACGAAAACACAGCCCTAGTTACATAAGAGAATATACTTAGAGCTGTAGCCAGCCTAACCGTTAGGCACGTAAGTAGTCATCTACACAATCTGTGATGTGAAAAGAGGAAAACCAAACACTTCTTAGAGAGAGTAAAACTTAACCTCCTCATTTTGCCGAGAAGACCGTGGTTTGATGGTTTAAAGAAAACTGCCGGGGCTGGAGCAATGGCTCACCGGTTTAGAGTACTGACAGTTCTTCCAGAGGACCGAGGTTCAATTCCCAGCACCCACATGGCAGCTCACGAGTGTCTGTAATGTCTGTTCCAGGGGATCTGACACCCTCAAACAGACATGCATACAATTAAAACACTAGTGTACATAAAATAAAAATAAATTATTTTTTAAAAAAAGACGAAAAGAAAAGAAAGAGCCCAGGGGCTAAGCAGGTGACTTAAGTGATTGACAGTTCAGGTTCTAGCAGCCACTTGGGAGCTCAGCTCACACACACATAAGGAACTGCAGCTCCGGGCCGCCGCCTAACACCCTCTCCTGGCCGCAGGTACCGCACGCGAGTGCGCATATACATGCGTGCAGGGAAAAATGTGCATACACATAAAATAAAAATAAATAAATCTTTAAAAAAATAAAGAGATCTGCCACGACAATGAGATTAAAAGTCATCTTGCTTTAAATTTCCATTAGCTATTATTTCCTTACTGCTTGCTCGCTACTGTGAAATCTGATTAACTTTTTCCATTTGAGACTGGAAAGAGTTATGTTGACATAAACTTCTTTGGGGCTTTGCCCATTTTGGGAAAGAGAGCATAATTAAACAAAGGCTGACATCTCTTTATCCAGAAGTCTCTGGGCAAAAGGTCACACTGTGTCACGCCAAATGTGTGAATGTGTAAAGGGCAAGAGTTACTCAAATGAACTTCCTGAAGGAGCTGGTAGCTTTATAAAGTACAGTGAGATTATTCAACTCCATGATAGAAGCAGGGCCAGATGTGAATCTTTCTACCTGTCCTAAGTTCTGTCCAGGGTGCTCTCATGCTGACAAAGTTACCTGGCCAGAAATCTCCTTAAAGCAGGAAGCAAATCTATCAAACATTAATGCACTTAACAGCTCTGTATCAAGACACTCCTTTGTGTTACCAGAAAGTTACTGTGCCTTCTTCAAACAATAGGCACAGGTTTCTGGCTAAGTCCTCTGTCTGCTTATTAATACTTGCTGATGTAACACTTGGGAAAAAAGCAGGCATCAGAATTTGAAGTCTGTCAGATGGTTCAAGAATATTCCCTTTTCTTGCAAGTTGCTAATGTATATCCTTACATAGGGATTGGTCTTTTCTCTGGAGTTCCAAACTTTGGTCCCTGTTTGATCATGGAACACTTTTCCATAACTACCCAATTCAATTTTTGTCTCTTTACTTTTTGTCTTGTCCTCTAACAAGTAAACTTCAATCAATCTGGGCATATCAGTTCTCTGGCTTAATATGGATTTTCTTTATCTAAGTTTCTCATACTGTCTTAGATAAAAGTTCCATTTTCCAGCCCACAGAGACATGCTATAACATCTTGCTGTGGTTGATAGGACCAGCTTCAGCTACCCAGGAGGGGATCACCAGCAGGAGTCAAAGATTCTGAATGAGTGCACCAGAACTCCAGAGATCACTGTTAAGGGGCAACATATGGAGCAGGGGAGGGAAGGAACCTCCATCTTGACTGAACAGTTCTTATGCCCAGAAGTTACCAGGACTGGGAGCCAGGAAAACCACTTCCTGGAAGTGCGTTGATAGATCCCAGAAGCAGCTGCCTGACTTGCACTGCCCATGCTCTGAGAGGAGCAGGTGACTCTAAGAGCTGACTGCTCTGGCTCCACCTCCACACACGCCTCCCTCATGTGCTTTCATATCCTCATGCCCTCTCCTGTTGACCAAGTGGAAAGGTGTGCCAGTAACAACCAGGGCATCTATAAGCTTCAAGGAATCTCTAGGTAGCCGAGGTAAGCTCCAGGAAGTTACCGATGGTCTAGGGTGAATCAGTATACACTAAACTGAGGCTAAGGGAACTGAATCCTAATCTTATGTTGTTCAGTGGTATCAGTTTCTAATAGTAACCTTTTTCTTGAGCAGGTAAATTTAAGTTTGGTATAATCACAGGACAATTCTAAATTCGGGAATTGCTCCCAACTAAAGACAAACCATCCTAATCCCCCTCACAACCCTTGAATTGTATTAGTTAGGTTACAGAAAAAAAAAAAAAAAGGACAGACTTACAGAGGATTAGAACACCCCAAAGATGAGGGCTTCCTTACCCTCCTGACTATGTCAGCAAGTAATAAAAACCAAGCTAAGCCTCAGGGACGGATGTCACAGTAACTAAACATCAGGACCACGAGCTTGAAGACAGCCTGGGTTATGAGGTGAAACCCTGTTCCCAAAACCCAAATAAAATGAAGATTTAAAGTCTTATCACAGCCTCTGTCCATAATACTCACAATACTCTCTTATGTACTGGTCTACTCTCAGCGCACTAGTGTTCTATCACCAATATACGCCCCTGCAGAGCTGGTACTTACTGTCCTTTCCATAGATAGTTCTTCTCATGTGTGTGGACATACATGTGCACGACTGAGTGTGTGCATGTGGAAGACGGGTCAACCTCAACATCCCACAAGTACTGTCCATCTTGCTTTTTGAAATAGTCACTCACTGGACTAGAGCTCACCAAGTAGGCAAGGCTGGCTGGCCAGTAAACCCCAGGGATTTGCCTGTTTACAACTCCCCAGCATGGGATTACAAGTGTGTATCACCATGTCCTGTATCCATCCATCCATCCATCATCTAGCCATCCAGCATCTATTCATAAAGAGTTTTGGTAATCACTCATTCCTCCCTCACGCTTGCATGGCAAGCGCTTCACCACTTGACTTATCACCCCCGCCATTACATGTAGTAGTTCTATGTATATTCTCATTGTGCGAGCCTTAGTGATGGGAATTTCTGATTCATCAAAGTTAATTCTGTTAATTTGTTTGGGGTGCGGTGGTAAGGACAATAAGCAGGGCTGGCATCTCTTACACATCGTCACATAAGCTTGTGTACACGGGTGTGGGGAGAGGAACAGACATTCAACTCTGGATAACTTCCATTTATTGATTTTGTTAAGTGTAGTTTCTTAAAGAAATCCCAGGGGCTGGAGAGATGGCTCAGTGGTTAAGCTGCTCTTCCAAAGGACCTGAGTTCAAATCCCAGCATGCATATGGCAGTTTGAAACTGTCTGTAACGACTGGGAGAGGTGGTGAACAGCTTTAATCCCAGCACTCGGGAGGCAGAGGGAAGTGGATCTCTGTGAGTTCAAGGCCAGCCTTGTCTATAGTGAGTCTGGGACAAACAGGGATACACAGAGAAACCTTGACTTGGAAAAAAAAAAAGAAATTCCAGAAGTCTTGGGGGGGGGGGGAGTTAATATCACCTACTAGGTTAGTTGTAAGACTTCTAAGCTGGAAGGACCTCAACAGATTCAGTCTCCCAGGTTACCCCAAATTCATTTCTCTTCTTGTTGGTTTTCTAACAACATTGGCAACAACAAAATAATCAAACATTTCATGTATACACAGGCCATTTCTTTTCAAATGAATTTGGATTGCATAATTTGTTTTCATTTGCACAATTCTCTTTTACCAAGAACAGAGGAGACAATATTATAGAGAGTGATTAATAAAAATAATAAGGGCTAGAGAGACGACTCAGTGCTTAAAGAACGCTTGCTGCTCTGTCAGAGAACCTGGGTTTATTTCTTAGTACCCACAGGGCAGCTACAACTGCCTTAACTCCATGTTCAGGGCATCTGATGCCTACTTTTCAAGGGCATCAGGCACACACATGGTATACACACACACACACATGCATACAGGCAAAACACTCACACATATAAACCTTTAAAAAATTTTTTAAACCTGTGAACCTATCAAGACAGTATCTTAGACAAGTAAGGAAAAAACTAATTTCTAACAATTTAGTGAATTCATTTAGCAGGTAGAGATTTAGGTGTACTTCTAAGTCTTTCAAAATTTCTGAGCAACTGCATTAAGATAATCTGGGAAAACAGTTGTAAACTATTTCCAGATGGTTCATTTCCAAGGACTTGCTACCACATGCACATTTTTCAGCAGATATAAACAAGTGTCTCCTGGGTGGACACAAGGCTCACAAAAGAAAGGCTACCCTAAGGTGGGTTTGTAGTAATGCCAGATAGAGCTCCTGAGCCCATGCTGGGCTCTACTGCCAACTTTGAGCTATCACAAGGCAGAAAAGGTTAGGTTCTTGACTTAGATGGACCTTGCCCTACTACATGACAACTGAACTCTTGGGAATGTTCCTTGGTCTTCCATAAACTTCAGCACCACCAATAAGGTTGCCAGTTTCAAGAGTTTTATTAAGGACAGTGAATTTAAGAATGTCTGGCCTGGCTGAATATTGTGGTGCATGCCTTTAATCCCAGCACTTGGGCGGTAGAAGCAGGTGGATCTCTATGAGTTCCAGGCCACTTTGGTTTACATAGTGAGTTCCAGGACAGGCAGGGATATGTAGAGTGAGACCCTGTCTCAAAAAACAAAAACACATGAATGAAAAAGCAATGTCTGGCCCATGGGGCTGGGGAGATGGTGTAGTTAATAAAATACTTGCCATGCAAGAATGAGGCTCTGAGTTTGGATTTCCAGAACCCACATAAAATGTGGGGCTCATGAGGTCATGAGAGTGGGAGAGCTGAATCTGCCCCTCACCAGGGCAGCGCTTGGGAGAGTGGGCCCTGCACCTCACCTGGGCAGCACAGAAGAGCATGCCCTGGTGGCATGGGGCCAGGTAAGTGAGCCTTGAGGGCGTGAGATTATGAGAGCTGGCCCTGCCCCTTGCCGGCTGTGGCATCGGGTGAACTAGCCGGAGCAGTGCTGGAGAGCTTGTCCTGGTCATGTGGGTGCGGGAAAGCTGGTGGATTGACCAACTCGGCTACCACACAGGCTCAGATCCAGGGCTTTGAGTTGGCCCACCCCAACATTCTACCCCTTCTATGAACTGTTGGGAGCGTGTGAAAGGGTGGGTACTGCAGATCCAAAGCTGCAGGATCTCCATGACACAGGGTAATAACAGGATATCTGAGAGGAGTCCCAGTGAGGTATTGTAGCAGAAGCCAGAGGCCTCAAAACAGACTAATGACTCATTGAAATGAACATGTGCAAACAAAGATGTGTGGACAACAGGGTTTATGGTGTGACAAACAGCTTCCACAACAAGATGTTAAATTTTTTTTTTTAATTCTATTTTATTTTCTTTTGGTGTGGGGGGTAGAGGTTGCAAGGGTAGAGACCACGTGGATACACAGAGACAGGGAGATGAGTGGGATTGGGGTACATGATGTGATATTCACAAATAATCAATTAAAATCTTTTTTTTTTTTTTTAATGTGGGACTCAGCAGCACATGTCTGCAATTTCAGTACTGGAGAGGCAGAGACAGGAGGATCGCTGGAGCTCAGTGGTTAGTCAGTCTAGTCAAATCAGTGAGCTCCAGGGTCGATGTGTGACCTAGTCTCAAAAAAAAAAAAAAAAAAGCCTAAAGAGATGGCTCAGTGGTTAAGAGTGCTTATTATTCTCACTGAGAACCTAGGGTCAGTTCCCAGCATCCATGTCTATAACACCAGTCTGAGGGGAAAGAGGTGAGGGGGAGAGGAAGAGGGAGAGGGAGGGAGGGAGGGAGGGAGAGAGAGAGAGAGAGAGAGAGAGAGAACAAACCTGGGCCATAGTCAGTAAATGTTATTGTCAGGAATGTATGCGCATAATTACTTCAGAACTGTATGTTGTGTGTGTACTTCAGAATTATTAAAGGAAAAAGGAGAAAGGAGGAAATAGAGGAGAAAGTACCTTTAAAATGATATTATTATAAATGACTCTGAGATTCCATTGTACATCAATCAGATTGGCTAAGTTCAAAAACTCAAGTGACTACACATGCTGGTGAGGATGTGGAGAAAGGGGAACACTCCTATATTGCTGGTGGAAGTGTAAACTTGTACAACTACTCTGGAAATCAGTCTGGCATCTTCTAAGAAAATTGGAAATAGTTCTACCTCAAGACCCAGCTATACCACTCCTGGGCATATACCCCAAATATACATCACCAAATTACAAGGACATCTCCTCAACTATGTTAATAGCAGCTTTATTTGTAAGAGCCAGAAACTATAAACAACTCAGATCTCCTTCAGTTGAGGAATGAATATAGAAATTGTGGTACATCTACACAATAGAGTACTATCCCACTATCAGAAACAAGGATATTATGAAATTTGCAGGCCAATGAATGGAACTAGAAAAGATCACCCTGAGTGAGCTAACAGAGACACAAAAAGACACACAGGTTATTTACTCACTTGTAAGTGGGTATTAGCCAATATGTACAGGATTACCATGCTATAATCCACAAACCCAAAGAAACTAAGTATCAAGGAGGCTCAAGGGATGATGCTTGAATCCCTCTATGTAGGGGAGATAAAAGAGATGTCAGGAGTGGATGGAGAGAGGGATCTATCTGGACAAGAACCCAACATTGGTGCCAGCTAAGAAGTCTTATCCAGCAGACAAAGTAAACAGATGCAGAGACCCACAGCCAAGCATTAGGCAGTCTCGAGGAGAAGTTAGGGGAAGGTTTGAGGAAGCTGGAGGGATCGAGGATACCACAGAAGACCCACAGAGCCAATTAACTTGGACACAAGGGGGCTCAAAGAGACTGAGCCACCAAGCAAAGAGCTTGCAAGTACTGGTCCTAGGCCCATTACATATATGAAGCTGATGGGCTGCTTGGTTCTGAAGTGGATCCCCTAACAATTGAAACAGGGTCTATCCCAGACTTTGATGATGTTGCCTCCCTCTGGAGCTCATTTTCCTAGAATAGCTGCCTTATCTTGCCTCAATCGAAAAGGCACTTAGTCCCCCAAACCCCCGCCCCAGTACCAACCTACTCTGGCACATCAAACCACATGAGGACTAAGTGCCAGAGTAGGTTGGTACTAGGGCAGGGGTATGGGGGAAGAGGGTGGGAGGGTGGGACTGGGAGGAGGGGCAGGAGGGGCATGAGGATTAGAATGTAAAATAAACAAAAAAATTCTTAAATACGCAGTGGTGGCGCACGCCTTTAATCCCAGCACTTGGGAGGCAGAGGCAGGCGGATCTTTGCGAGTTCGAGGCCAGCCTGGTCTACAAAGCGAGTCCAGGACAGCCAGAGATATTCAGAGAAACCCTGTCTCGAAAAACCAAAAAAAAAAAAAGAAAAAAAATATAAATTATATTATTATTAATCAAACAGAAGAAAAGGAGAGAAGAGGAATGGAAGATGGGAAAGAGAGAGATGAAAGATCCAATAAGATTAAGTTTTTCTATAATTATTTAAGATAAACCCTCAAAACTGGCAGGCATTATGAAGAACACAAGCGTCTGTACCTCGGATATACAGACGATGATACCCACAAAGCTACTGTTAACATAACAGAGTGACAAGAATTTATGACATCATAAACCTCTTAAGTCACAAACACACTTTGGACAAGACAAAGCACCTAATTTTCCGTTATTTTTGAGGTACTAGAAGGCTGCAAAGGTTAAGGGTAAGTGATCCAGAGTGGTCCCTAAAGAATGAGGGAGGAGGGGTAGTGCATGATTCACTGTGATGTAGCAGGGAAATACCTTAAAACTTTCATTTTTTTTTAAATACTTTATTTTTTTTTCTTCAAGTTACATCTCAGTAACAAACCCCTCCCTATTCCCCCTTCCTAACCCGCCCTTCCACCCTCTTCCCTCCAGAGGTTTCCCCTTTCAGTCCAACAGCTGGTTCCTTCTCTTATAACAGTAAGTATTATACAAAACAATAGATATAAATATGCCACATTTATGAGATTAAATTGGCCCAGTATACCTTCCCAATGTTCAGTTTATACCTATTTGGCCCCTGACTTTAACATTCTACTATCTACCCAACTCCATGAGTTTAAAGGTCTATATGTGACTCAACATTCATACTATCTTGCAACACACTTTTAAGAGTATCTTCTTAGATCTATAACACCCTCTTGATTCCTAAACAGTTCAAAATTTAACTATAAGATTCTATCTGTCTATTCTTCAACCACCTCAGAGACCTGAGAGGGATAAATATATTTATGTAGGAGTGCATGGGCTTGAGAAAAATGAGATATAGACATAGCACAGGAAGGTCCAAGAAGAAGGGGCAGATTATTGAATATGCCCTTATACCTTTGTATATTGATACAAAATTAGTAGTTTATTTGGCTAAAGTGGTATTGACCATTGTTTATTGTGCAAAAATAAGATTGTATTGGATTACATCGGTATTGATCTTTGTATATTGATACAAAATTAAGATTATAGTTGGCCACAATGGTATTGACCCTTGCATATGGATGTAATATTAAGATTATATTGGGCTACATAGGCATTGATCTTGGTATATTGATACATAATTAAGAGTATATTTAACCACAATTGAATAGATCTTTGTATATTGATACAAATTTAAAGATAATGCTTCCCAATGGTATCATACCTAGAGATACTTAAAAACTTTCATTTTTGTTTCCTTTTAAAAAGTATCTCAGCTTCTTTTCTCTGTGTATCCTTGACTGTCCTGGACTCACATTATAAACCAGGCTGCCCTTGAACTCAGAGATTCGACTGCCTCTGCCTCCCGAGTGCTGGGATTAAAGGCGTGCACCACCATATCTGGCTCATATCTCTTCTTGTTCTTGTTCTTCTTTTTCTTGTTCTTCTTGTTCTTCTTGTTCTTGTTGTTCTTCTTCTTCTTCTTCTTCTTCTTCTTCTTCTTCTTCTTCTTCTTCTTCTTCTTC
>CAJQZJ010032499.1:2637226-2677360 GCA_907164525.1 Lophiomys imhausi | reverse complement strand
TCTTCTTCTTCTTCTTCTTCTTCTTCTTCTTCTTCTTCTTCTTCTTCCTCTTTTTTCTTAATATTTATTTATTCAGGTTACATCTCCATCACAGTGCCCTCTTTCTACCCCTCCCGGTCCCACCCTCTATCCCCTATCCCTTCCATCCCACTCCTCTGGAGTGGAGTGTCCTACATAACAGTCCCCCACCCCAGTTCAGCAGTCATATGAGGGCCAAGAGCCTCCTAATACACTGGGGGCCTACAAGGGAGCACCACTAGAGCAAAGTGTCTCATTGACAGGAAGGAAACAAAGTCTATGTTCCTGTTCCCTTTAGTGCATTGGCTGTAGTATAGTTATCCTGTACTATATGGCTAAAATCTGATTATAAGTGAATAGATGCCATGTGCATCCTTCCGAGTCTGGGTTAGCTCACTCAGGATGAGCTTCTCTAGTTCCATCCATTTGGCTGCAAATTGCATGACTTCATTGTTTCTGATGGCTGAGTATTATTTCATTGTGTAGATGTACCACAGTTTTTTAATCCATTCTTCGGTTGAGGGACATCAACCAAAAGCAATATACAGGTTCAATGCAATTCCTATCAAAATACCAACACAATTCTTTATAGACCTAGAAAAAGCAATTCTCAACTTCATATGGAATAACAAAAAACCTCAGAATAGCTAAATCAATCCTGTACAATAAAAAAAAAAAAACCATCTGGAGGCATCACCAGCTGTTTCAAGCTGTACTACAGAGCAATAGTAATAAAAACAGCATGGTACTGGTATAGAAACAGACCAGTGGATCAATGGAATCGAATTGAAGACCTAGAAACAAACCCACACATCTATGGTCACTTAATTTTTGACAAAGAATCCAAAACCGTACAATGGAAAAAGTACAGCATCTTCAACAAATGGTGCTGGTCCAACTGGATGTCAACATGTAAAAGAATGAAATTAGATCCGTATTTATCACCTTGTACAAAACTTAAATACAAGTGGATCAAAGACCTTAACAAGGCTGGACACACTAAATCTATTAGAAGAGAAAATGGGTAAAATCCTCAAACTCATTGGCACAGGTGACAACTTCCTGAACAGAACACCAACAGCTCAGGACCTAAGACCAACAATCAATAAATGGGACCTCATGAAACTGAAAAGCTTCTGTAAGGCAAAAGACACTGTCATTCAAACAAAATGACAGCCTACAGATTGGGAAAAAAATCTTCACCAACCCCACATCTGACAGAGGGCTAATATCCAAAATTTACAAAAAACTCAAGAAATTAAATGCCAAGAAACCAAATAATCCAATCAAAAAATAGGGAACAGAGCTAAACAGAGAATTCACAAAGGAAGAATCCCTAATGGCTGAAAGACACTTGAAGAAATGCTCAGGATCCTTAATCATCACAGAAATGCAACTCAAGATGACTCTGAGATTCCATCTCACACCTGTCAGAATGGCTAAGATCAAAGCTCAAATGACAGCACATGCTGGCGAGGGTGTGGAGAAAGGGGAACACTCTTTCATTGCTGGTGGGAGTGCAGGCTTGTGCAACCACTATGGAGGTCAGTCTGGCTATATCTTAGAAAATTTGGAATAGCTCTGCCTTGGGACCCAGCCATACCACTTCTAGGTATACATCCAAATGATTCCTCACCAAATCACAAGGAAGTTTCTTCATCTATGTTCACAGCAGCCTTACTTGTAATAGCTAGAAACTGGAAACAACCCAGATGTCCCCCATATCTCTGCTTCTTAAAACATTACCTAAAACATCTACTATGTTTTTCATTTATAGACAAAATACAGTCTTTTTGTAAATAAATATATAAGTACATTAGAAGCTCATAATTAAACTTTTAATGAAAAATGATCAAACACTTGGAGAAAGCTAACTTGGAGACCTAGGCATACGTGGTTCACATTCTTAGCATGGGATCACACAAACACACACAGATAACACCTCCTCCCTGCCTTTTGTATGAAATGGCCATTATAATAAAAAAAATTATCTTGGCTGTCAGTCCAAGAGGAAAATTATTCATTGAAAATAAGATCTATTATTCCCTTCAACACTTTTATTTATTTAGGCAATAATTCAACCAAATGCACTCACACCCTATTCATGCTTTTTCTGCTTCCTGGATTCTAACAAAGCTGGCTCCACCATTCATTCCTTTTCTTTGCTTCCCAGAAAGTTTTAAAGCTACTCTTCTAGTTCTGTGGACACAATGAAAGTGACTCCAACAAATAGTAGCTGCCAGGTCAAAGGTCATGCAACCTCACAGAACAGTCTTTCTTACACCTGGTGTCTAGTGAATACACAGCAATAGCAAGAAGGGGACGCCTATGGCATTACAACCCATGCTGGGACATTACTAGCTTTCTAGCAAGCGTTCTTTGAATGCTTAAGTGTTTAAATCTGATGTTCAGCAAACAGGTTGCTAATGTCACTTTCAGGAAAGTCCTACAGTTCCTGCAGGACCCTGAGAAAGATCATATTAACACAATGAGCTGCGTGTGTTGAGGTGGTTGCTTTGCTTGCTCTGAACCCTCTTCATTACAGCTTCGTAACTGTCCATTGGGGAACTTTTCTCCTCTCAGTGAAGTTTACAGATTGCCAAACAAGGGCTTCCACTCACAATATATATGTCTCCAACAAAGAATCCTTCTGGAAGTTTTCAATGCATTTATTCAGACATGCAAATGCTAGGGACTAAGTTATTCAGGTGGAGGATCCCTAAAAAGCCTGCAGCACTTGATTGACCATTGTCTTGAGAGAGGGAATGAATAGAGGCTCAAGCTTGTAATGCTAGCTTGGAATACATGGTGTGTTCAACTGAGGTAACCTGTGAGAACCTGTCTCATAAAACCAAGGGCTGGGGATGTAGCTCAGTGGTAGAGTACTTGCTAATTTACTTGCACAAGGACCTAAATTTCATGCCCAGCACCATAAAAAAAATTAAAATAAATAACCTACTGACAGGATGGTCCTGTGATGTGCTCTCATTAAGAATGAAATTATGGGGGCTGGAGAGATGGCTCAGCGATTAAAAGCACTGGTTGCTCTTCTAGAGGACCCGGGTTCAATTCCCAGCACCCATATAGCAGCTCACAACTGTCTGTAACTCCAGGATCTGACAACCTCACACAAGACATACATACAGGAAAACACCAATGCACATAAAATAAAAATTTAAAAATTATTTAAAAAATTAAAAGAATGAAATTATGTACTACAAGCTGAAATTTGAAAAATGCTCGTCCATTTGGGCTTAACATTTTTCAGAGCTTGATACCCTGAGACCATCGTGTGAGTGACCTTCTAGGGGATGGAAGAGAGCTGATTCTATGCTTAGCCAGTCAACTGACTACAGACTCCATGAGCAAGTCCTAAGGCGACCAGCGAAACCTCACCCACACCTGGATGTTCAAGCCCTGTCTAGACTGTTGATTTACAGCAGTCTGAGGTAAACAAATGATGGTTTTAAGCCACGAAATCTGGGGATGTTTTTTGAAAAAGTACAAGTTGACATTCCAATTTCCTTTTAGCCTGAGTGTCCAGCTTTTCTGTTTATTCCACATATTACTATGTCCTTAGAACAAATTGTTTTTGCTTAGTTGAGGTGGCTTCTATTACTTGCCATGCAAGCTCCCTTAGCAGCCAAGTAATAGAGGGAGATGAAAAGATTCTTGTGCAGTCTATGGGTCAATACGTATTCCTAGCTAGAATGCTTCAGACCTATCTGACTACTAGGCAAAAATATTTCAGCTTCACTCTTCTCTACTGACACTCACACTTTCCACAGGGCAACAGAACAATTTTATTATTGTCGGAGCAATACAAAAAGCACATCTGAAACTCTTAAGTTTGAAAGTAATGAGTTTTGTTATTTGTACTAGAGACTCTTTCTGGGAAAAGAAATCAAAACCATTGGCCTGGGTGAACCTAACCTGATGCTTGCTTGTCAAGTGGTCGAGAAGATGCACTCTTTGCTTATCCAACTCCTGGCTCTGTTCTTAAACACAAGAGGGCTTAGCTCCCTCAAATGTAACATGGAGATTCTCTTAGTTTGGCAGGAGGACTGAGTTGGTATAATATATATATATATATATATACACACACACACACATATGTGTGTATATTATGAAATATATAGTAGCATATATGAGTATACATACATACATACATACATACATACATACATACATACATACATACATACATATATATGGCAAACAGTATGTATGTATTTGGTATTACCATGACTTTTTTTTTCTTTGAGTCTGTGAACTCTTGGAGAGAGACATTTAGCATTATGGGGCCTTTAGTAAAGCCATGGAACAGAAGGTTTTGTGTGCTGTCTCAGCTCTACTAAGAGCTCTTTCGCCAATTGGTTCACCACAACATGGAACAGTTATCATGTCTGGTCTGGTCCGTGAGGTTGTTTGGAAGCAAATATGAAACAACACGCATGAACCTGCTTCTCAGTGCTCACAATGCTCAAGTACTACCTCCCTATAGTCCTGACTGCTATTTGGATATCAAAGTAGTTTCAGGTTACAAATGAGTTTCCTTTCCTTATTTGAATAGGAGTCCCAGGTGGGCACTTATTTCATCTTAACAGAAAACCAGAAAATTTAGAAAACAGGCCTATTAAAAAAATAATAATTTGAAGGCCAGGAGTGGTGCACACCTTTAATCCCAGTACTCAGGAGGTAGAGGCAGGCAGATCTCTGTGAGTTCGAGGCCAGCCTGGTCTACAAAGCCAGCCCAGGACAGCCAGAGCTACACAGAGAAACCCTATCTCGAAAAACCAAAAAAAAAAAAAAAAAGCAAGCATTCTTGGAATAAGATATTTTTGAAAAATATATTAAACTTGTCAACAGCTATGGGTCTGTGATAATAACATGTGTTATATAATAAATCAAAGGCACTGTCAACAACTATGGGTCTATGATAATAACATATGTTATATAATGAATCAAAGGCACTATGGCCTTTTCAAGTCTCTTAAAGATCATGAATAATCTGGGAAAGGAAGTGAAGTCAGGAAGCTACAGTGCAGAGGAGAACAGGATGTGTAAGAACACTTTCATGTACCCTCCACGCTGCTTAATTCATCCTCTGCCCATCTTCAATGGTGTGAATGCATGTACTCCACTTACATGCATTGTTGGAAGCTAAGACCCGGTGTGGTAGTTTTATCAGGTGAGCCTTTAAGACATGATTCAGTCATGTGAGTTTGACTCTCAAGTATAGCACAGGGATCTTACAGAAGGGTTTTAGGAAACCATTAGGCCCTTTTGCCCTTCTGCTTTTTTTTGCCTTGTGAGTCCCAAAGAGCTCAGGGTGCTATGTTGGAAGTAGACACCAGGATCCTCACTTGATACTGAACTGGCTGGCACCTTCATTTTGGATTTCTTGGCCTCCAGAACTGTGAGAAATAAATTTCAACTATTAATATTTCTTTTTCTCTCTTTTTTTTCTAAGAGTTGAAATTTATTTGTAAAAATGCACAACTCGCACTTTCCGGTACCCAGCCCAATAAGGTGTTTGCAGGGCCCTGCTCCTCCCAACCACTATCCCTTTCTGACTCCAGTATCCATCACACTATTATGATGCTGCCCCTTGGGTGAGGGGGCTCCTTGAGTTACGCACCGAGCCTGGGCCTTGGCCTTGAGCATTCCAAAGCCTACAGACTCCTGGGCATACATACATAGCAGAAGGTTGGCCACTCAGCTAATGGCTACACAGCCCTCCATGCAGTCTGTGAGAGTAAATTTGAGATTGTCTTCATTAAATGCTTGGTTCCCATTCTGATGATATGCAGCACAGATATTAACTGCTGTGACCCAGGCATCTGTGTCCCCATAACCAGAGGAGGCCAGCAGCAACCCCTTGTTATTCAGCACCAAGGTAGTTTGGACTCCTCCGGTATTGGCTTGCCTTAGCACCTGGATCAAAGCCTTGGGACTCAGCATGCCTACATCTCTTGACCCTGACAGCCAGCTGTTAATACTGAAAGCAGCAGTTTAACTACTCTGGACTAATACTAACTCAACATCTGTCCCCAGGAACACAGGGTGAGTTTCAGTTGAGAGTCGTTGAAGATTACAGGACATTGAAATGAGTAGCATATTCACATTCAAATTCAGTTCAAATCACATTGGTGTATACATGCTCCAAGTCACCAAGTTCTAAAATTGGCAACATTTTGTTTCTATAAATATATAAACATTAAATTTTTAACTGTTAAGAAACAAACTATAAAATATTTAGAAGGCACAAACAAATACAGACATTCATATAGAATATGAAAAGCACCCAAGTTTTGCTGTTTGTGATGATCCACTGATCATCACAACTGGAGTGTGTTATATTCAAGCTGTATATTCCACATACAGACATTCAAAACCACACATGTGTGGGAGTTATTCTGCAAGTGTAGTTTTAGGGTCTGCTTGATAGGCATGGTGGCAACATGCCTATACTCATACTATTTAGGGAATAGAAGCAGCATTCTAAGGTCAGCATCAGCTACAAAGCCAGCCTGTAATACATGAGATCCTTTCTCAAAAATCAAAATGAATAAACATCAGATGAGGGGCTGGAGAGATGGCTCAGTGGTTAAGAGCACTGACTGTTCTTCCAAAGGACCCGGGTTCAAATCCCATCACCCACATGGCATTTCACAGCTGTCTGTAATGGCCGGGCAAGGTAGCACACACCTTTCATCCCAACACACGGGAGGCAGAGGCAGGCAAATCTCTGCAAGTTCAAGGCCAGCCTGGTCTACAAAGTGAGTCCAGGACAGCCAGGACTACACAGAGAAACCCTGTCTCAAAAAAGCAAAACCAAAAACAAAACAAAAACCAAACCAAAAAACCATCAGATGAGAATTTTCATGGGACAATATTCAAAAACAGGCCATGTGCTGGGCATGGTGGCACATGCCTTCAATCCCAGTACTTGGGAAGCAGAAGCAGGCGGATCTCTGTGAGTTCAAGGCCATCCTGGTCTACAAAGCAATTTCCAGGAAACTATGTTTCTCAGTTACACAGAGAAACCTGTCTCGAAAAACCAAACAAAAACAAGCCACGTGGGGGGGGGGGGAGGGCTGCTGGCAGTGTTTGATTAGGCTGTTAGCACTCAAAGAAGCTCAAAAGAAGCTGGAGGGCAGATCATTCAAATATCAATTCTGGTACATATATGCACTGTTTGGCGACCTCTCTGGGATCATGCAGTATATATGAAAAATAACAAAGTAGGATCCTGGGTAAAGGATGAGTGATATTGATGAGTTGGTTTAATAAAGTAAATTTGATTCCCACTGACATTTAAAGGCAGGCACTTAAGTAGACAGAGATGAGGAAATATGATAAGTCTGCAATTTTCAAATCTAAAGGTTCCTGCCCAGCTGTGACACACTGTGAAATGTTGACAGACTGCTTTTTACTCTTTAAAACAGTAGACTTGTGTCCTGTACTTAAGGCATTTGTTAGGGATCAGCTCAAATCTCCTTGGCAGCTAAACACATGGCAAAGTAGTATGTGGGTGTCTGTCACCTCATCTTTGCATATATGGCAGAAGTCAAGCTGAGCCTCACTGAACATGTGCTACTACATGCTAGGTGTACTGTCCCGTGAGAAATTCAGGTTTTGTTTAATCCTGAGACCCCTACCTGGGGTAGGCCCTACTGTAACCATATTTTAGGGATGGGAACAGTAAGGCATAGAGGTTCAAGATCTGAGCCAAGAAAGTGTGATATTACAGCCAGCCTCTGGTCCTGAGTAACCTCATACACACAGCATTGGGGCTACAACTTAGTGCTACCAGGGCTAACTGATCTCAAGAAACTTTCTTGTTTTCTTTTTGGGGGAAGGATGAAGGGAGATGAGAGACAGGATCTAATATACCCCAAGGTGGCCCTTGGTAGGTGACACTATGAACTCCTTGATTCTCCTGTCTCTTCCTGTTGAGTGCTGGGATTACAGATTTGCACCACCACAACTGGCATTTCTCTTGATTTCTGAGTTTCAGTCTCCTACTTTTAAAGAGAATAATAACTTACTCACTGCAAAATGGATGTCAGGCCCATGTGGGACACATGAATGCCATTTTGTAAAATCCCATGCTATATAACTTAGGTTTTTTGCTTTTTCTTTCAATTAAAGATTTATTTTATGAATAGTAGTGTTTTGGTTGCACGTGTCAATGTGCACTGCATACATGCCTGGTACCCACAGAAGCTAGAAAAGGGTATCTGATCCCCTAGAACTAGAGTCATGGGCAACTGCAAACAGTAGCCAATGTTCTTAACCATGAAGCCATCTTTCCAGTGCCTCCTGCCCACCTGAAACAAGGTCCCACCAGGTAGTCCAAGCTAGATTTAAACAGGTGTGCACCCAACAGGAAGCTGGATGGTCTTTCAGCTTAAGAATATGTTTCTAGCGGGGTGTGGTGGCGTATGCTCTTAATCCCAGCACTCGGGAGGCAGAGACAGGAAGATCTCTGTGAGTTCAAGACTAGCCTATTCTACAAAGTGAGTCCAGGACAGCCAGGGATACACAGAGAAACCCTGTCTTGAAAAACCAAAATAAAATAAAGTTTCTAACCTTAGTAATTAATATAAGATGATAAGCCAGGAGGTAGTGGTGCCTGCCTTTAATCCCGGCACTGGGGAAGCAGAGGCAAGTGGATCTCTGAGTTTGAGGTCAGCCTGGTCTACAGATGGAGTTCCAGAACAGCCAGGGATACACAGAAAGACCCTGTCTTGAAAAACAACAACAACAAAAAAAAGATGATAAAAAAGTGACGTTCACTGCCATGTATATTAAATATTGAGACCATCTCAATATATGCAGAAAACAACCCATCCATCCAGGAACCTATCATTAGAAAGGAAAAAGTAATAATGTTATTTGGATAGCACATTAACGTTGGCCCCATGGTGGGGACATTAGCACCATGGACAAAACCCAGTGGAACTGCTAGCAAACAAGACACTTCCCTTTGGGGAAGAGGAAATGAACAATAAAGGATTTATGGCTCTCTGGAGAATGTTTCCTAGTCTACAAAAACAAAGCACAGCAGCTGGAAATAAGAGCTTAGCACCTGTTTCCATTCCTCATGCCACCCAAAGCCCTATGTCACAGGAGTCGAGTCCACTCTAGACCACAAAAGCCTCAATCAGCTACTTAAACACCATAATCTGGAAGGCAGCCTTACAAAGTCACCACTGCAAAAGTCACTGTGAACTCCAAACCTGCTTGTTAGAGGTCAGTAACCCTGCAAACAGAGTTAAGTCTTGACCTCCACCTTGGTCATAGTACACACTGGCACGCTGCGCCATGCTCTTAGTTTCCCCACCCTGGTTAGTGAGTAGTCATAGAGAAGTTAGAGAAAAGCCCATTGCACTTCATTGTTAGGAGAGTATCATCCAGGAAATCAACAGCGACTTGCCAGCTTTGACTCCCTGCTCGACTGAATGGGCCTAAGCCCTAACTCACGGCAGGACCCTGTTGCCTGAGCAGAAGCTGTCTTAATCTGAGTGGTTTATGAGAAAGCTAGAGACCAGAATAGGACACAAAAGAGAGCAAAAGATACCTCTTTAAGTATCCATTCAGAAGTGTTTGCCTACCAGATGCTCGCTTTGTGCCCAGTTCACAGCAATACTCAACCAGCATGGGATTCCCATCTGCAAGTGTCGAGAACAGAAGCTAGCAATAGATATTAAGTCATTCAGAGAGAGTTGGCCCGGTGAGGTGGGATGGCTCTTCCTCCAGAGACTAGAAGGCTCAGGTACACCTAAGATTTCAATATTGGTAACAGCATAGGCGTGGTGCCCCTGTGATGGCATAGCAGGCTACTGCTGTTGGATACTAAAGTGTTTCTCAAATAGGAGCTCAGAATCTGTAAGCAGGGCTCACTTGGCTCTTTACTGACATCCCAGTCAAACTAGAACCAAGAAAGGAAGAACATGCCCATGATGCCAAAAACCATAGTGCCAACCTCAGCCAACCACATAGCTGACAAACTGATGGCAGATGGGTGTTTATATGGTTGAGTCAGCTGAGCAAACACCTCACACAGCTCTTATGAGGTACATGAGACGGTGAAGAGTATGGGGGCTTGCACTGTGCCATGAACAGGCTGTGCGTGGGGAAAGTTGGTGCCACTTACCAAACCTCAGGCCCTCACTTATGAAACGATGCCTTGTCAGATATGGCAATAATGTGAAACAGTCCTCGGCAGGTACCCTGCATAAAACGGACATGTAATAAATATCTCTTTCTGCCATTGTAATTAATACAATGCACTGGCAGCAAGGGCTCTGAGTGTGTGGGAACAAGACGACATTAGGTTACGGACTGATTACTTCTGTTGGAAAGATACTGAGTCAAGTGGCTTTGCACCTGCATAAACGGACTGCTATTCTGAGAGGAGATGTAAATGAGATGAGAGGATGGTGAGAGGAGATGGGGAAAAGGGAAACCGCAGCTTGCAGAAGAAACACACGACTTTATGACCAGACTATAAACAGTTCGAAGGTGAAGCCTCCAGCATTTCATTATCTTTTATGATGTTTTTATTCATTATGAAATGCTCTACTAGAATCTAAGATATGGCCTGGTACCCAGCAAATATGCACTGGGTCAGGCTCTGGACTCACTTGCAGGTGCGACTGTGAGTAAACACTGAAAAAGGCAGCCAACAGTGTGGTGTGGGGACAAGCATCAAGCCAGAGTATTGATAAGCAGAAGTGCCCTCTGCCCAGTGGTTGATCACCACCAAGGTAACATGCAATGACAGGTCCATTCACAACCACAGGAGGCCACTCCACGAACAAAACAAAGCCCCAGGAGCGCTTCAAACCTCAACACAGGAAGAATCTGTCCCAATTTGTTCCTGTCCCCTAGTGAGCTAATGATGTAACACAAAACACTACAGTGCTCTCTGACTTAACTTAATCTCAGCATTTGGGAGGCAGAGGCAGGGGCAGGGGCAGATGGATCTCTGTGAGTTGAGTTCAAGGCTAGCCTGGTCTACAAAGTGAGTCCAGGACAGCCAAGGATACACAGAGAAACCAAAAGCAAACAAACAAAAAATAACTAACTAACCAACCAACCAACCAAAACCAGAATGCTTAGGCAGTTTGTCTTTGGGCAAAACGTTTCAAAACCATCTTCTCCAACAACTTGAAGCATACAAACAGAGAGAAGGGTGCAAATTGATATTCACAGCTGTACACATTTATATACCCAGCATCCCTGTGAGAAACAAGAACCCTTGTACTTCTTTTCAGTTAGAGCCCTGCAGGGTGAATACCAACCTGCTTCTATAAGCACTCCATGAGTTTTATTCAGGCAATTTCACCTGTCATTATCACTCCTTGTGTTGAACTTGTATTTTTCTGTTTTTTTTTTTTAAGATTCATTTACTTATTAATTTATTTTTATGCGTGTCTCTTGTGTGTATGTGTATGTCTTCAAGAGTTTCTGTGCACCATGTGAGTGCAGATGTCCTTGGAGGCCAGAGGACATTTTAATCCCCTGGAGCTGGAGTTAAAGGTGGCTGTGAGCACCCAAACTTGGGTGTTGGGATCCAAACTCAAATCCTCTGCAAGAGCAGCAAATGCTCCTAACTACTGAATAGTCTCTCCAGCTCCAAATCCATATTTTTCTAACCAATATGTGATTAATCTGGAATTTCCCAGTGCTTTCTTACAGAGGCAACTGTTCATTATTTGACTGATCTCTATTGATGATGGTTCTAACCTCACATCAAGGCCAGGCTACTATACAGGTTAAAACACTTGAGTCTAGAAATGTTCATTCTGGAATACTCAATATCAATATTGAATAAGACATTGAGGTATCTTAGAGATTAGAGCAAAGCTTTAACACAAAATTCATTGTATTTCATATGTGCCTTATATACACAGCCCCAAGGCAATTTTATAGATTTTTAAATAACGTGAACATGTGTCAGGAGTGGAATTAACTACTTCTAGTGTGATGACTGTTTGGAAAGCTTTGGATTTTAGAATATTCCAGACTTTTGGATTAGGGATGCCTGGTCCTTACTTCCTCAGTCCACCAAAACATCTTATAGGGACAAGTCCTCCACATTATGTATCACACAAATTTTTTTTTTTACGACACTTTTTAAGCACTTTGTGTGCACCATTATTAAGTCCATTTAATAATCCCCTGAGGTGGTTTGAATGAAAATGGCCCCTATAGGCCCATAAGGAGTGGCACTATTAGGAGCTATGGCCCTAGAGGTTGGAGGACGTGTGTCATGGGTGTGACCTTTGAGGTCTCAGAAGCTCAAGCCAGTCCTAGTGGCTCATTTTCTCTTCCTGATGCCTGCAGATCCAAATGTAGAAATCTCAGCTCTTTCTCCAGCACCATGTCTGCTTGCATGCTGCCGTGTTTCCTGCTATGACAATAACAGACTGAACCTCTGAATTGTTAAGCCAGACCCAACTAAATGTTCTCCTTCATAAGAGTTGTTGTGGTCATGGTATCTCTTCATAGCAATAAAACACTGAAATACCCTGAGGTAGGTACTACCACAGCTACCCTCTACCAAATAACGCACAGTTATGAGTCAGGATTCAAACATAGACATTGCTAATTTAGACATTCTCATCATGTCCTGGCCTTCCCCCCCCCCACCTTTTTTTTTCTTTTGGTTTTTTTTTTTTTTTTTTTTTTTTTGAGACAGTGTCACCATTTAGCTCAGGTAGGCCTGGAATTTGTTGTGTAGCCCTGACAAATCTCAAACTTACAGAGATCTTCTTGCCTCATCTCCAAGTGCACCATGCCCAATTTTTCCTTTTCTTTTTGCAAACATTTTAGTAAAACATCAAGTACATAGAAAAGAACAGAAATCGCATCATCGATGTTTAAAGCTTAATGCACTCCATGAAGACATTAATGGGTACAGGGCCAGAACACAGCCAGATCCGAGAAGACATCACTTTGTCCCATTCCTCCCACCAATGGCTCACTTCTCATAACCACTATTTTGGCTATTAACACCATACAGTAGCTTGCACGATTTTAAACTTTACATAGAACCAGACAGTATACTCTGTTTATGTTTATAACATTTATTCATGCTGTTGCATGTGATATATGAACATTTCTGTATTGTATTCAAATGCATGGACATGACAGTTTATTCCTTGGGATGGATATTTGATGTTTCTATATTTGGTAAATTATAGCCAGTGCCTCAGTGCACGTTCTTGTACATACTTTGGGGTAGCTGGACTTTTGGCTACCTTATTGAGTGCTTTTTCCTACTACCTACACCACCCGTATCCCTTCCAACCCCCAACACTAACTAGGTAGGAGAGAAAGAAAGGAAGAAGGTAAAGGTGGTATCAATGTCATCAGACTAATTCCTGCTGATTAGGGGCACTGAGTTACTTGGGGGGGGACTTTGATGTTCATTGTTAGTGTATCTCCAACCAGCATTAGCAATCCAGAAAACAGCAACAAACAGTAACAGCAGCAGGAGCAAACAGCATCAGCAGTAGCAGGAACAGCATCAGTCACCCTGCCTCTTGGGGCTCTGGCATCAATATATCTACCCTCTGAAGAGTTCCCAGAATTCCAACATTTCTTCCTACACTGTGGTTTGCTTTTAATTTTCTTAATAGAACAGCTTTTAATTAACAGACACATTTAATTCAAATGTGATCTAATTTATGAATTGTTTTCCTTTATGGTTAGTGCTCTCTGGGTCTTATTTAAGATTCACTTGGAAAAGACTTTCTTAGACTGACTTGTGGCCACTGTCAATCGTAAGTCACTGCAAAGCTTTTTTTCCTGGGAATTGCTTCTTCATGAAAATGGAAACACATGTTGCTCATTCCCTGGGGTGGTGGTGCTTAGAAAAAACCACCTGCTGGCTCCTGTCAGAGGAAGCAGAGCTGCTCAAGCTCTCATCCCTTTCTGTGACTGGTTGTTTGAAGTGATCTTTCTTTCACCTTGCCCTTCGATCATGCAAACACTGTCCACTAGACCTCCCCCGACAAACTTTAAAACTTCTCATTGGCCAATATTTATTTTTGTTGCTTGTAACCCATGTGGCCTACTGGTTCCTTAACTCACAGTTTCTTCCCCTGATGGTCTCCATGTTTACCCATCACTGTATTGGGCGTTTTTCTAATTGCTGGGATCTGACGAGCAGCAACTGAAGGGAAGAAGGGTTTGTTTTGGCTTACAGTTTATGAAGAGATATAGAGGAGTGGTCCTCAACCTTCCTAACACTACGACCCTTTAACATAGCTTCTCCTATTAGACTGACCCCAGCCATAGAATTATTTTTGTTGCTACTTCACAACTGTGATTTTGCTGTTATGAGTGGTAATATAAATATGTGCTATGTAGGATGTCTGATATGCCATCATGTGACTCTTTACAGGAGTCATTAGACCCCCAAAAGGGTTATGACCCTTAGGTTCAGAACCATTGATATAGACGATCATAATGGCGGAGGTTCCAAGGCTGAGTGTGAGGTCACGTTGCCATGGTAGTCAGGAAGCAGAAAGCTGACAGGAAGTAGGATGGGGCTATAAAACTTGAAGGCTTGTGCCCCCCCTCAGTGACCCATCTCCTCCAGCACGACTGCCCCCACATAATGGTCCCATTATCTTTTCAAACAGGCGATGACAGGCTCTAATACATGAACCTATAGGGGACATTCTACTCTCAAACCACAATGATACCGAGCACAGCCTGAACAGTCACACTATATGAATAGAAAGTTTACCTTCAGGGGATTCAGTCCTCATCTGTCCACGATTAACTATAAAACAGGCTTCTGATATGCCCAGGAGAAATAATAGTATGTTCCTCTCACTGGCCTTTAGGGCCAAGAACAAAGGGAAGATCTAGCTAACACTGGCCATCTCCAGGACAATTGAAGTACAACAGAACACTAACCCTTTAGTGAGCGCCAGCAAAGACAAGCCCTGCAGCTGTACCCAAGTAGCATAGTTAGTATCTTTTCAGTTGCTGACTATCATAACAAACACCGATTTATTGAAATCGAAAGGCAAACAGTAATTAGGTAGTTTAAAGGAGCTCTAAATATCAGCCAAGCAGGCACGGGGAAGCACACACCTATTAATTGCTGTTATAACTGGAAAGGTGTTCAGGGACTCAATTCAGTGAGCATTCCCTCCAGTCCTCTAGGGCCAAAACTAACAAGGGAGACTGACAAAGCCTCCAAATGCATCTAAGGTAGTGAACCATGCAAACACTGACAGAGGCAATTAGAATATGGGGCACCCCTTGACTGCATCTCTCTGGAAACACTTTCAGAATGCCAATGTTGTCTTCAGCCTACCCGAGTGGTAGCAAAACTTCATCTCCTGGACATGACTGGGTGCACTTTAAAAAAAAAAAAAAGTCAGAATTAAATCTGATGAGTAAACTTCTGTTTTTAAAGGAACACCACAGTGTAGTGTAGTATAGAAATCTGGATCCTGACTGTTTTTTTGGCTGGTGTCTGACAGTGAAGCTTGGCTTCAATTTCCTAATGGATCACAAAGGATTAATACTGAATGACATGGGAGAAGTTGATAGATGGGATATCTAGAGCTATTAAATCTCTGATTTTATTATTGTAAGGAAGAAGAATAGCTTTTGTCTATTGAATATAAATTGATTCAGAAAAGACTTCCCAAACAGAAATTTATAAGTTTTAACAATTATTATAGTCATTAGTCACTGTCAAGATTTATATTTTCTCAGATTTATGCAATCCAGCTCAGACTCAGAAATTATTTTTAGTACTCTGAGCCGACAAATCATAACCACAGCACCCATGCGTTAATAGCAGGGCAGTTAGTCGCAGGGATTATTCCTGGCGTCTAACAGCTTCTGAGCCTAGTATCTCGTGGGCTGTAGAAGGAGCCAGAAAAAAAGGGCAGTTTTTCAGACCAGGGACAATAAAAGAATTAATGGAGAAAACAGACATTCTTAAGGAACAGACGACATGTCCAGAAGACAAGGTGCTATACAGAGATGTAGAGGCATTGTTTGGGAGAGTAGGCACAGGTACCTTTCTCTACCTCATAAGCTTTAGTGGGCTGTGTCTTCAAAACTCCAGAGTTGGCTGCTGCGCAGTGCTGGCCAGCTGGAACAGGCTGACCTAACAGGAGAACCAGCCCTACAACCATTTGCCCGCCCTGCTTTTATGGAACTAGAACTAGATTGTCAAATGCTCTCTAGGTCAAGTAACTTCGACTCTGGGTCTCAGTGTCCTTATCAATAAAATGAGAAATCATATTTACTTCCCAGTACTGCAAAAAGTAAAAGAGATCTCAGGAGAAATAATTATCACACTGTCTGGCATATATTGATGCTTGACTGAGATGTTGTTACAGTAATTATTATTGGCTTTAGACAAAGAAGGAAATAACAAATACTGGATCTAAATTACAGATTAACATTTGGCCTAGTCTGGAAAGTTCTAGAATTTGCTGAGTCTTTATTAATTACTATATTTTGATGGATGATGTTCCTTCAAATTCTTCTTTATGCCTTATTTTTATTTATTTTTAAATTTTTTATGTGTGTAGGTGTTTTGCCTGCGTGCATATCTGTGTATCAAGGGCATACAGTGCCCATGGAGGCCAGAAGGAGTTGGAATCCCTGGAACTGGAGGTACAGACAGTTGGGAGCCACAATGTGAGTAATGGGACTTGAACCCAGGTCCTCTGGAAGAATAGCCAGTGCTCTTAACTGCTGAGCTGTCTTATCTCTCTAGCTCTTTACTTTCTTTTTAAAATCTATTTGGAGCATTACTTGGTTAAGAGAATTTTTTAGGTTACTTAGTGGATTACCCAGGTTGTACACTTTCAGAACTGTCCCCTCCTTTGACTGGCTTGTTAAAGGATGAAGCTCTATGATGTAGTAGTCTTTTTTTTTTTTAAGAAAATTTCCCATTTCTTTTAGATTTTCCAATTTGGTAGAGTACAGATTTTTTTTTTTTAAAGATTTATTTATTTATTGTGTACACAGTGTTCTGCCTGCATGTATACATTCACTCCAGAAGAGGGCACCAGATCTCATTGTACATGGTTGTGAGCCACCATGTGGTTTCTGGGAACTGAACTCAGTACTTTTGGAAGAACAGCCAGTGTTCTTAACCTCTGAGCCATCTCTCCAGCCCTGATGTAGCAGTCTTACAAGGTCAATCTCTGGACTATAAAGGAGATCAAGAATCGTACCATTTTAATCATGGCTGTGTATGCTGGAGCACACAATCTGTGGGAATCCCTTAGTGGAGAAAAAAACAGGAACTATTAATTTTCTCTCATTACTGTCTTTTTTGAAAAGAGACAGAGGGGTTTCCCATGAAGAGTCAGAGGTAACTGCCAAAGACAGGAAAAGACTCAGCCAGAGGTGGTGCTATCTGAGAATCCTCCCCACAAAGGTTGTTATTATTACATTTCAAGAAGGTGGCTCTGTGATTGATTATGCTTTCTCAATGAGGGGAAAGTAACGGGCCAAGAGACTGTGCACATAGCTCCCTAAAGTCCTGCCCTTTGGCTACAGAATTCATTTAATACTCTAAACCCTAATCTCTACATTTTAAAGTAAGGGAAATGGTTCAGATGATCTTGTACTATTGACAGGATGAATTTATACCCGTAGAAGATCCATATTCACTCTTCTTTTTATTATGAAATGCAACCATGCCAGCTACCTGACTGCTATTAGAAATTATTTTTAAACGTTCACAGAGTTTTAATGAGGCACAAATGATGAACACAGAATAATAAAATATCAATTCATGCTAGCATGTATACATATGGTGCTATCCTGAGTCACTACAAAGACAGCTGCCTGCCTGCCCATCACCACACCTGCCTACTGTCACATTTTGTCTCCTCCACCATCTGTGGCAATGACAGACACAGTATCCATGGATTCTCATGATGGGTCATTTATTCTAACCTATGAACACCTAAGACTCCAAGGAGCTGCAGATAGGCCAGCATGAGCAGTTTCTACCAGCTCATTGTGGCCAACATCTGAGAGGTGGCAACATCAGCAGCAGGAGGAAAGTTTGCATTGCACAGAACTGAGAAGTCTCACTGGCCTCCAGGAGTTATGCATAAGTTAATTATGGCAAACATCTACTGTATGCCAGGCCCTCAGGTCATGGGCATCATATACAGCACTGTACTAATACTCCACTAGTGTTCCTGGTTTGTGGGTTAGAGGACTAGACACGGAGAAGGTTTCCAACCATCTGTAATATGCTGTCAGCTCTTTCACAGCAGAGATGACAGGAAAGCTCCTGTTTCCTCTCCCTTGGGTCCTCTCTCCAGGTTCTGTGATTCACATCCTTTTCTCACAAGCCTGAAAGTCCTTCGAGGTCAGATGCCTGTGAAAGTTTGACCCTGGATCTGCTCTGTGACTTTTTTTTTATAACAATAAATACAATACAAAACAATAAGAACAATTAGGCAACAAGGTATAACATACATTCCCAATATCCAGTCCATATGTATCTGGCAACTGATAATAATAATATTCTATTATGTATCTTGTTGAGTTTAAAATTCTATACCTAACTCAGTTTCCATCCTAACTTGCATGACCAACTTAAAAAACATCTTCTTAGACCCAAAACATCCCTTTAATTCCTAAACAACTTAAAACTTAACTGTGAGACTATAACTATCTAGTCTTCCACCACATCAGAGACCTGAGAAGGATAAATTATATCTAAATAAATAGGAAGTGCAGAGCAACCAACTTTCAAAACTAAGAAACGACAGACAACTGGCTGCCTGGATAGTCCCCAGTTCCTCTCTGTAACACTGGAGCATCTATCGTCAGCATTTCCTCTGAGTGCCAAGTGGTTCCGTGACTGCCTGTCTGCCTTTAGCATGAAGCCGTCCCACAGGGCTCATCTGCCTTCCTTCTTCATCTGTGCTAGGCATTTGCTCAATGTGGCAGCTTTGAGCTAGGGTCCGAGCTAAAGAGCAACCACACGAGGACTCAGAACGCAAGAAAGTTTGCCAGAACCAAAGGTTCACTTCCTAGAACATTAAGTAGAAATCATTCTCCTTTTTGCACCTCGTCTTATAAGAGGCCATCATGGATGCCCATGCTGTACAGTGTAACACAAGAGCAATGACACAAGGGAATATGGGGCTTAGGTTTTCAACATCCCCATTCCTGCCTGGCTACCTCTGCTTTGCTCAGCTCTCCACCCCCTTGCCATGGACCAATACAACCCTGATACTAAGAAATGTTAACTATGAAGAGATGTTTCCCCTTGGAAACGGCCAAAACAGAAAAGGTTGTCGCTAAGACATATTTATTAAAAACAAAAAATTAACAACTGGCACTCTTTAATCCCAGCACTCTGGAGGCAGAGGAAGGTAGATCTTTGAGTTGTAGGCCAGCCTGGTCTACATAGTGAGTTCCAGGTCAGGCAGGGCCACACAGAGAAACCCTGTTTCGAAAAACCAAAACCAAACCAAAAAAAAAAAAAAAAAACCCAAAAACCAACCAAACAAAAAATAAAAATTGATAGAATGTGACAGTCATTTTGCAAGAAAAGTTTGTCCTAACAATTCTATGAAAGAGAGATTAAGATGAATATGATGAGGTGCGGAGAAGTTAAATGACACAGCTTCTACGCGTACAGTTAGGAAGTGGAACAGCTGAGCTGTAAAAGGATTTTCCACTGAAAAGAGATGGATTTGCTTTATTACATGTCCACAAACAGGCAGATGGCTAGGAGAGCCAGAGTGTTACAGCAGACCTTCTGTGGGCCTAGGCAAGTGGCACCAGATAGGCCAGCACTGTGACCTCCCTTACTACCTTTGCTTCTGTGGGAAGGAACAGTCGTGCTACTTGGCTGCTTGCAAACTCAATTATTTCATGGTCTTTGGCCAACATGACAGTGAATAAGCTGTGACTGGGTGTAGCATCTGTGCATTGATACAAAGGCCCTAGATATAAAGGCCAGGAGGCACACCTTGCATTCTTGGCTGAAATTCCTTCCTGTCTATAAAGAAGAGAGATTATGTGTTTGTTGTCATTCTTCTCTTCCTGAAGTAGCTCAGGGAAGAAGTCCTGGCTAGGACTTAATCTGTTTAGTGTGCGTGGGACCAAGGTATGGTCCTAAAATGACACCAGCAACATCCAATCAACTAACCCTGTCCTTAGACCTCTTTGGGGAGAGGAGCAGAGGAGAAACAACCAGGTTTACCCTCCCTAACTCTTATCTAGGCTTGTTCTTAAGATAAATGGAAAATGCTGGGCTTTCAGGGGCTAGAGATATCAGGGTTTTGACTGAAGCCTAACTTGCTTAGGCAACCCCCCCAAGGCTACTTCTTCTGAAATGGAGACCAAAGGAGTTGCATCTTCTAAAGTGATCAACTCCCTCTAAGCTTCCTCTTCCTGGATAACGGTTCATCACATCTCAAACCTAAGGGATTCTCATTCTTCCTTTCAGGCATCTAGACAAACCTTGGGGCTAAGAGTCAAAAAAACGGTCCCTTGGCTTTTTGTTGTTGTTTTTAGGTGCAACGGAAAGGGTTAGCTACGATTTCACGAATCACTGTTTTGTATTTACTCTAACTTCACTGAGCTTACAGGTACCTGAGTTCTTTGGAAAACAGAAATACTTTTCTGGTTGTTTCTACTTTTTGGTTTGTTTGTTTTGTTTTAAACATAATCATCCTTTGGTAGCAAACACAATACTTCCCTTAAGAATTCTGCTTAGTTAAAAAAGAAGGACCCTGCTGGCACATAATTACAGAGGATCAGTCCCATGTTTCGCCACCTCTTTCTTCCCCCACCTCCACCTTTCCCATTCTGATACTCTTGTGTGATCTCCCAAGGCCTCACCCAACAGACTTTGACCCAAAATGTCTTTCTGTCTCGTCAAGGAAAATGAAAACCCACCTAACCACCAGATCAAGGATTCCCGGGATCCAGAGGCTTTAGGTCTGAGGTAAGAGAAAGCAAATCGTAAGACCCTTGAGGGCTGTGGTTGATAGATTCATATGGACTTCCATAAATTCAGGTACATACAGCGATTCACCTCACTTCCACTGAGAGGTTCTACATAGATGTACAACAGTGAACAAATCGGGGTGCACTCTCCAGAGTCCTCAGTCATATGATATTTTAAAAAAAACATTACAAACTGCTGTCCGGAAACTCACTCTGCAGACTAGGCTGGCTTGGAACTTGAGATCTGTCTCCCTCTGCCTCCCAAGTGCTAGGATTAAAGGCATGTGAAAGCACTTTCAAGTCTCTCATATAATATATGATGGAGCTAAAATCCCCTCATCAACTGCCATGGTCACTACTGGCTAGGACAAGCCATGGTTGCTGGCCTGGGGCACACTTCCCTTCTAACTACAGGGGCCAAGGATGACAGTTTAAGGGATACCGGGGAATTCAAGGCTGAAATGATGAGACTAGGAAACTTTTAAAAGATGAAGAGTTTGGACTACTTGGAAATGGTATATTGTGGTTTTAGTACAAACAAAACAAAGAAAAACAAAACAATTCAATTGAAATTTTTAGTGGGGAGGAATACTGGGAATTAAACTCAAGGCCTTGCTCATATTTTGTAATTTACCACTAAGCTCTTCCCCTGCCCTAAAAGTGTATTTTAATAATACAACCCCAAACACAGTGCTCTTTCTAAAGAAAGGCTCAACATGCTGTTTTGTTTTGTATTTTTATCAGCATGTATTTGTACCCCAGATACAGAGATGAGCCCAGCAGATTCCTCTGCATGCATGTCTGCCAGCAAAGTGAAAACTAAGTTGTAATGTGTAATAAGATCAATTAAATCAAAATGATTGTTAAAGTCCATACTTTGCTGCTCTTCCAGAAGACCTGGCTTTGATTCTCAGCTCAAAACCACCTGTAGCTCCTCCAGTCTAAGGGATTCTAGTGCCTGCCCACTGCTGGCCTATATGGGCACCAGGCACACATGTGGTACACAGATATATATAAAGGAAAATCACAAATAAGAGTAAAAATTTTATTTCAGATTAAGGTTTACTAATTTTATTAATTGCCCAAGAAAGAGCTACAATTAGCTGCAAAGTCTGATTATTCCCACACCTAAATATTCCTTGCCCCCAACAGAGGCCCTAAGCTGCAGCCCTGAGCAAAAAATAGGCTGGACATTTTAAAGTGTTTGTGCAACCCCTCCTGAGCTAATACCACTCACTGACTTTCCTAATGTCCCATCACAACATCTCCCATCCAGCAAAAAAGAACCCCTCCATTTCTCATTCTCTTTTAGCATTTGTCAGTAAACAACACAGACAGCATATTAGTCAGAAGCCCTGACACATGGAAAGGAACAACCCACACCTTGGCTCATTCTGGCATCTCCAAACTCAACAGTAATTCAGGAGCTTTGTCTATTTCTGTATGTTAGCAAAAAGTATAAAAATCAGTTTTCCGAATGTGGCCATGAAATGTGTCTCAAAAGAAATGTCTCATTAAAAATGGAGGAAGATGTTCTATGGACAACAGATTAACATCCACTCCTTCCCTACCTCACACCTCTTCAAGAAACAAAAGACTGAAATGTCCTTCCAATCAAAGTAAGATTTCTCTCTGCCTGCCCATGATTCTTAGCTCTAGATCTGCATTAATGGCTTGGCTTCACCGAAACATCACAGAAAGCAGCTGTCCCCAGACAATGAAGTTATCCGCACTCAGGCATTTCCAGTAGGCAGGCGACAACAACACTGGCAGAATTCTCAACCTGTTGCTATAGTAGCAGGAAGAATGTGATTCCAGCAGCACTACAGAGATCCAAATCCAAATCCCTCCAGCTCCTGAAGAGAGCCTTAACCCTTCCCTGCCCCTTTTCAGGGGCAGAAATACTTAGGAAGAATCCTGTTTTCCTCAGTGCTGGATGCAGTCCCCTTGGCATCTAATCATTCTGTCATCCAACGAATGCCCATTGATTTACACATCCTTATGTGGGTCCTATGTTTTCATGGAAAACAAGCCAGGCATGGCCCTTGGCATTAAGCATGAAGGAGGAGGTGGATATTAAGTTATTGCTAAAGCCACAACACATTATGCAGTATCAGCAAAGCTATTACCAGAAAATAATCTATGCAGGGTAATCAGAGTATGCAGTAGTGACAGTATATGATGCATGTTCTGGGCCAGGACAATGATTTCAAAATTTGTAAGTGTTAATTTGACAAACAACATCCCTAGAAATTTCTCCCCCAATGCTCTTAGCCTCCCACAAAGGCATAAGTTTAAATAAGTCATTTAATTAAATCAAGTTTTTCCTCCCACTGGATAAAATAGAAATAGAAAAATCTGTTAGAGTAGTGGTTTTCAACCTGAGGGTCATGAACCCTTTGGGGGTGCGGGGGCCCAAATGACCCTTTCACAGGGGTTGAGTATCAAAAGGGTTGAGTATTAGATATCCTGGTTTTCAGATATTTACATTATGATTTGTAACAGTGGCCAAATTACAGTTACGAAGTAGCAACGAAAATAATTTTATGGTTGGGTCACCACAACATGTGGAACTGCACTACAGGGCTGCAGGATTAGAAAGGTTGAGAACCACTGTGTTAGAGAATCATAGCACACAGTTGCTGAGGATGAGTTCATGGTCCCTCATTTACAGTACCTGGCAACAGAAACGGCAGGTAGTACTCAGAAAATATATAAAAGTGTTCAGGCCTCCTGAACAGTTCCCACACCCCAATTCATTTCTGTGGTCAAGACACCAATGAAAAACCTTTGGGAAATACACCTTAGAAATGACCTATGTCTAATCCAGACTTCTTTCCTTACACTGTGGAGTGGAAATCTCATGTTGTCAAACACACCTCCTTGCTCAACTTCTTCATTTCCCACAGACATAAGGAAGGCAGAGTTTCTCAGGAGGCTAAATGTAGTAAGTAGGTAATGTTATCCCATAAGCTATTGGTGAAACAAGGAAGGCAGCAGCAATCAGATTGCCCAGCAAGAGCTGAGAAGGACGAGGAGTCTGGGGAGAGTGCTCGGTGGGTAAGACTGCTTGCTGGTTGGACAAAAGGCATGAGTTTGAATCCCCAGCAACTGCTTAAAAAAAAAAAAAAAAAAAAAAAAAAAACACGCGCCCTCTCCCCTCCCACTATCAAAAAACGCCGGGGGGGGGGGGGGGGGGGGAAAAAATAAAAATTTGGGGGCCCCCCCCCCCCCCCCCGCCTGACAGCCTAGCCAAAATGGAAGAGCCTTAATTTCAGTGCAAGAGACTTTGTCTCAAAAAATAATGTAGAGGCTGGGTAGAGTGAAACAAGCCAGCACTTGGGAGGCAGAGGCAGGCAGATCTCTGAGTTCAGTGCTAGCTAGGGCTACATAAAAGCTCCTCCTTGCTGACTACTAGATCTGCTGTGTTCAGCTTATGAGGTAAATCTGATGCAACATCCAGATGCAAAAGCACAGGATGATCACTAGCAAAGCTTACTGACTAGTGAAAGGAAATGCTCTGGTATTGCTCTTAGTAACACTGTACAATGTGCTTTCTACCCCGGAGAATATTCGAGAACCACGATCCTATAGTAAAACATTGATTTCCTATCTCAACAGGCAGCTATCTCTTCTCCAACTCCAAAAGAGTAGCAATAGGTGACATTATTATTCCAAATCTGGTGATATTCCTACAGTTAAAGAAAGGAAGAGGAACTCTCAAGGAAGGACATTCATCCAAACATCTTAGCTACAACAACAGTGGGTTGGGAGCTGGGAAAAGATCCCAAGAACCAGTCTGGATAGAAACTGGTTACTTTTCACCCAGACATAATAAATGATAAGGAAGGGCTGTCATAGGTCCTGGAGTAATAATGTAACCTATTGCTACTATACTGGAGTTGGAGAAGAGTGACATACACGCTTATGACTTAAGAGGACAAGGTGGGTGGAAATGGAGACATTTCTATAGAGATTTCAGTCAATTTTCTGCAGCATTCCTTTCTTTTGAAATTTCATCACACAGATCCCAACAGTCTGATGGTACTTCCACATTACCAGGAGCAAACAGATTGGGTCCAAAGCTGGACACTTGCCTGTCTCTTAGTTAATCAAAAATCCAACTATGGCTCCATGATTCTTTCCAAAGAAGGAAATGTTAGCATTCCTTCACATGCCCTTTCCCTACAGGAGAGATTTAATAATCCTACTGCCATTTCCCACACTAAAAAAGTAGACCGATTTCCCTGACCTTTGACACTAGACTTCATATGAGGTTGAGGACACAATTGGAAGCTAGAAATGAGATACTACAGATGGCATATGTGCTTGTCGTTGACATAACCATGAGAAGAATATGCTCTGGCTAGTAGTTTGGTACCAGGAATAGAATGAGGGGCATGTGTGGTAAAAGTACCTCCATCTGAATGCAGTCTAGAATTAGCTGGTTCTCAGCTTCAACCTGTAACATTTGAAAAAAAATGGGATATACATAGATAGAAAGAAAGAAAGATGATAGACAGACAAGGTTTCTCTATTAGCCCTAGCTAGCCTGGAACTCATTATGCAGACAAGACTGGCCTCAAACTCAAGTATCTGCCTGCCTCTTCCTCTGCCTGCCTCAGTACTGGGATTAAAGGTGTGCCCAGCCTGTAGTTGTTTGTGGCAACAACTGATACACCCAAGACAAATAGAGTTCACCTGTAGTATAAGAGTTAAAATAATGTTTCCTTTTCCTTAGAATGTAATAGAAGGGCTGGAGAGATGGCTCAGAGGTTAAGAACACTGACTGTTCTTCCAAAGGTCCTGAGTTCAATTCCCACCAACTACATGGTGCCTCACAACCATCTATGATGACCTTTGGTACCCTCTTCTGGAGTACAGGCATATACATAGGCAGAATACTGTATACATAATAAATAAATAAATAAATCTTTTTTAAAAAAAGTAATAGAAATAAGAGACCTCTGATAGTTTTCTTCATTACACCATAAATCTGGAGTCCTATTACCTTCTTAATGCCCAAGATTCATGAGTCTTTGCCATGTTCTCAGCTCCATGAAATTCAAGGGCAAACATTACATAATTCTAATTATCTATCCACACCTATGATTTTTTTTCCCATCTAGCATCAGAGCCAATGTGCTTTTCCTGAAGATAATAATAAAGTGTATTCTGGCAGCTAAGAGTAGAGTCAGTAACAAATTCTGAAACACCAAGTGTTACTTGCTTTTAAGTGCTGGACAGACTTAAGCAAATGTGAATCATTGCATTTGCAGTAATGACAATCCAGTGGGTGGGTAAATCCTCACAGTTACTAGCTTTTAATCTTGGCCAATCACCAGAGCTTGCAACTACAGGTTCTAAGTATGTACCCATCAACATTTCAAATATTTGATGAAATACTGTAGCACAAGATACAGGCCTGTGTTGTTAGAAAACCATCACAGTAGTGGTGAGAATCATAAGAATTGAGGACCCCTTACCTAACACCAACCTAACAGAATTCCATGTGCTCCCCAAATCAACACTGTGATTGAGACAAAAATGTGCGCAGGAACCAGGACCAGGTAGACCAAACGTATCACTCAGTTCTGAGTTGCATAACAAACCAATCTAAATTCTAGCTTAAAACAATAAGCATTTGTTATTGGTCATCATCAGTCTGTGGGTGAATGGGTTTGTCTGATCTCTGCTGGGCCATTCAAGTGTCTGGACAGCTGGCTGGTACTACCACTATCAGCTGGTGGGTCTCTGAGCCACTGTAAGCCATCCTTGGAACATATATTCCAAGAGAGCAAGCACATGAGGTCTCCCAAGATCCGGATTAAGGAATGCACACCTTTACTTCTACATTTCTTCTGGCCAAAGCAAATAATGAAGCCAAACCTAGATTGGAAGTCTGGGAAAAACAAACAGCACTGCTTGGTAAAAAGGCGACACACAATCATGTTGCAATGGAATAGACTAAAGGAGAATGGCTGGATCCAACTTTGTTTGCAATCAATTTACTACACAGAATGGGAGAAAAATGTCACTGGAAGCCACGTGTGATTCCTAAGCAAGGGCCATCATTTTGACTTTCCTCTAGAATAGATACTGAGGTTCTCACATCAAAGCTTCATCCCTATTTCTACTTCTGTCTGTACTTTGCATATGCATGTGCACACCTTAAAAATCTTCATGACCTCAGTCAGCCTTGCACCAAATAAAAGCAATCCATAGGTGTCCAACACTATGCATATCATTCTTTGGGGACATTTGAAGATGTGCATGACCTGAGGATATGGTCAGGGCTAACCTGTCTCTCTGGAATGTCTCTTCTTAGGTTAGGATGGGGAAGAGATGAAATGTGAAGCTGATGAGAGAGCTAGATCTTTGGAGACCTGCCCAACCTTAACACTAGAGCACTAGAGGATAAGCAGAAATGTTGGGGGGGGGAGATAACAGGTGAGAGCTGCAAATAGCCCAGAGTAGAGAAGCAGGAAACTGGAAGCTTGCTGGAAAGTACAAGCTGATTGTTTTTATACTCTAGTCAAGGGCTGCTGGCTCCACTAGCTCGTTTCTTCACTCTATCCCTATACTTGGCTCACCCCTTGCCCCATTGTCACCACTGAGGAAACATTCAAAAGCTACCTGGGCTGCAACTGTTTTTACTGATCTAGTCTCCAGCATGTATGCAGCCTTGCTGAGACTTAGCAGCAGTTATACAGCATCCCTACAGATAAGGCACTGCTTCTGTGGTTTTTTGTTTTTAAAGAAAAACCATCATGACCCTTTGGAGAATGTCACTTTGCTGGTGCCACTCAAAGTGCTTTAAATACCTACTTGTGAGGTCTGGACAGCATGAGGTGGAAGAAGAAAGAATTCCAGAAACCAGAGCACAGCAGGACGAAAGAGTAGGCTCCACTAGGAAGTGCCTGAAGGGTCTTTGGAGGGAATTCTTCTAGTAGGAAGAAGAAAGCATACCTTTCTCAAAAACAAAGCTGTCTGGAGTGCTTAACTTGACTCTGACTCATAATGTAAGTCCAATTTTCAATCTGCCAGATAGGATCACTGCTTACAATATTAAGAGTGCAAAACACAGCAGAATAATAAGAAGTGGTAAATTCACCATGAAGATGCCTCAGAAAAGCCAAACTAAGCAAGCACTGCATCTGATTTGTTTCAAGATAAAACCCTAGGTTGTCCGGGCATCAGTGGGAGGAGTCATAAACTATTCTCTTCCAAAAATATATTCTGTCCCAGAGTTCCAGATCTGGGAGTGAGACACGATTGAAGGGGAAAGTAATATATTTTCACCATAATGTGACATACTGAGTGTGTAAATGCTTACAGAGCCAGAATGGCTCTCAGTGCCCTGCATAGCATGGGATGGGTTGGTACACGTCCATTTGCTCTGTCATAATTAGACAGTCACGGACTTAAAGTTGGAATTTCCTGGCAAAACCACCCCATCACCATACTTCTTACTTCTGATTCTCAACCACTTAGTTTTAAAACAAGTGCCATTCTTGGATCAGAAGATGAAGAGCTGGCTGACTGGGAGGCAATCCGTCACTCTCAGCTTTTAATTAGCCACGGGGAAGCCACAAGGCTAAGGAAGCAAACATCTGGCATTATCACCTCAGGAACACCGATAATGACAATGAAGACAAGTGCGGGACTTCCTACAGTCTGGAGGAGGAGGAGGAGGAGGAGGAGGAGCACGAAGAGGCTTTTCACTCAGCTCCCCTCCCCCTCCACTCTCACAAACCAGCCTTGTGCTCAAGTGATCTCCTGGTCTCATTTGTTTTTTCGTTTTTGTTTTTAGCTATTGTTCATTGCTGCTCGAAAACCCAGGTTTGTTTAGTATAGGAAGCTCCTCATACAGAATCCTGGTGCTTCCTACACCAAGATGCTGAAGAATGACGCCTTTGAGAGACACCTGGGCACATGCCAGATATCCACATGTATCTCTTAGGGTGTCTCTGCTTATGGTGGTAGTTTCTGTTCTGCTTGTCTCTTAGCTCAGTGCCTTCCCACTCTAATGCAATCATGAAATAATTCCTCAGGTCTGTTTAAAGAGTAGCATGTCTCAAATATATGATACTACTGTGATTGAATTAATTCTAGCTATTGTTTTATCTTGCCTTTAATACATTGTTCTTTTTTTTCCCCCTCCCAGGTATTAAAGTTGAGGTTGGACCAGGAAACAGAGGTAGCAGTTTTATTCCTTCACATGAAAGTTGATTCTATGGCTTGTTTTCAGCATACAGAAGACTGTTAACAATGCACTACTTGATTGCTCTGAATGACTCATCCGCACCATTGAGAGAAGGGGGAGCCCGTGGCGTGGCCTGAGCTCCACGCACGAGACCTGCTTCCCAGCCTCCTCCATTTCCCTGGTGACCCTCCCCTCAAACAGACCTCAGCATACCGTACAAAGATCTCAAGTTTTCTCCCTTAAATATCACAGGAAGCCCACATCAAACACCTTTTTATTCCTGGATTGTTGCCAATTTAATCTAATACTGCCATGCTCACATAAATTTAATTAAACTCACTTATCTTTTAAGGCTTCTCTCCCACAAACACCACCTCTTTGTCACCTCTCCATGTTGAAGCCTTTTAAAATAGGATTTTCTCTTTGCTTTTTAGACAAAATGTCATGTGGGTTTACTTGAAAGCTATGGTAATAATCAGATGTACAGTTCAATTAGTAGGGCCCATGTGTTAAAATGCCCAAAAGCCCTTAACACTATTGTTTTTCTCAAAATCCATTTGGTTATTTGGTGAGCAATTTGGGAGTGGGGTGGAGGGAAGTGGGGAGGTGGGAGTGAAGTTTGGCGTGGAGGGTCTCTCCAAGGCCAAAAGGGTAAGTTATACCAATCAGAAGTCATGAGTGTGTTACATTTTGTTTTAAGCCAGGCTATCAGGTTACAAGTTCTAATAAACTGTGCTGGAGAAAGACATTTCTTTGTCTCAGGACCACTGAAAACCAGCCAAACAGAACACCTCTCAGAAACTCTCCCACCTCAACACAATCAAACAGGAAAGCCAACACTACAGCAAACAATGTCCAGGAAGGGATTCCGTTGCAGGTAGCCCTTACCACTGTGAGCAGAGTCCCCCTGGGAACCCTGACCCGGGCTCTGGGTCCTCCCGGTTCAAGGAGGTGATGGTGGTGAGTGCGGGAAGAGGTGTGCTCCGTACATGCTTCAATAGGGCTCCCAGCTGGCTGCGCGTCTGCCACTCAGTCCTCTCGTCTGGGTGGGAAGGGCCAAGATGGGGGGGGGGGGGTGCAGGTTACTCACTGGCCTTCCCAGGCAGACACACCCAGGAGGAGGGAGAGGCAAAGCAGACTGGGAGATTCTTCTGAGGCACTGCTTGAGAGCACTCTCTGATTCCCTTTGTTATTACTTCCTGAACTCTAAGCTTAGTCGGCTTGAGCCTGGGTGCCGAAGGGAGGCAAATAAGACTTGGTGATTAGATTGCCAGGATGTAATGCAAAGGTTGCTTCAAAAGGTAGATACCTAAGCATATACCTTCAGACTGAAATACACACACACACACACACACACACACACACAGGTTTGCTTCAAAAGGTAGATACCTAAGCATATACCTTCAGACTGAAATACACACACACACACACACACACACACACACACACACACACACAGGTTTAATTACAGGAAAGTGAATGGTTACCCTGGGGCTAACGCTGGAAGAACCCAGAGCAAGAGAACTAGAATGTACTTCTAAAATAACCTGTGTTAGGTCTGCCTGAGTTCCAAGTTCTCCCAGCATGCCTCAGTTACCTGTTATGGGCATGCCCGCCCCACAAGCCATTGCCTATACCCCCACATCTTAGGGGCTCTCCATCTCTATTTCTCTTTCTCACTCCCTCGTTCTCCCCTTCCCCCCCCCCCCCTGCATGTGCATGCTGTTTCTCTTCCCCTCCCGTATCCAATAAACTTGCCTTTATATACTTAATTTGGCCTGGATTGGATCATTTCGCACAACACAGTAATTTTTTTTTTTTTTTTTGGTTTTTCGAGACAGGGTTTCTCTGTGTAACAGCCCTGGCTGTCCTGGACTTGCTTTGTAGACCAGGCTGGCCTCGAACTCACAGAGATCCGCCTGCCTCTGCCTCCCAAGTGCTGGGATTAAAGGCGTGCGCCACCACGCCCGGCTCAACACAGTAATTTTTTAAAACAACCTGTAGAGTCAATTTTAAATATATGGGATACTCAGCTGACTCCCACAGTCTATGGACTGTATTTTGTATAAAATGCACATTATCAAGACAGAAATCTGTAAAGGGAGATGCTAGAAATGGAGCTACATGGTAAATGCAAGAACTGTTACCGGGTAGCCTGGTGGGTAGGTGCTGAAAGGAAGCCTTTCTCAGATGAAGGGACCATACTGTGACTTGTCTGTCAGGATACTTGTGGGTGTACAGAAACAAAAACAGCCCTGGGAACTCAAAGAAGACAAAGGTGAAAGGGAACGAGCCTTGGTACTTTCCACATGCCAGATGCTTACCTCATTTAACCCTAAGAAGCTCTTAGGAAGGATGTATGCTTCTTCCTTCACAAGTGAGCACACTGAGAGCTCAGGTTCAGCTAGCTGCTGACTACAAAGCCCAGATTTTGGACCCAGGTTTGCCAGAATTCAAGACCTCATACTGACCCAGAATACCACCAGACAAGTCTGCACTACATAAAACAAAAACACTCTTTCACCTAAGACCAAAACACCGTTTCTCAAATCAGAACACCTTTTCTTTTCCAGAACCGATATCTCAGGAGATAGAAGTCTTTGGGGGCAAAAGTGAAAGAAAAGAAAAGGGGTTTCCTTATTGTAGCTTCTCAAAGCCTTTAATAAGCTAGCAGAAGGTAAAGCCAGGTGTGGTGACTCATGCCTAAGCTCACAGCACTCACTGTCTGAGGCAGGGGGAGGGCTACCAATTTGATACTTGCCTATTGAGACCCTATGTCAATAAATAAATGAACCGGATGGGTGTGGTGATACAAGCTTTAATCCCACACAGAGTCAGGTGAATCTCAAGATCACCCTGGTCTAGGTAGTGAGTTCCAGGCTATGTCTACACAGTGAACTCCTGTCTCAAAAAAAAAGTGGGGAGGACAGAAGAGGTGACTCAGTAATTAAGACCAAGTGCTGCTCTTGCAGAGGACCCGATTTAGTTCCCAGAACCCCTGATACTGTAACTCCAGCTCAACAGAATGGACCAGCTCTTCCAGCCTCCAAATGCACCTGCATGCTTACAGTAGGTATATATTCGTACTGACACACACAGAACTAAAACTGTTGAGGCCTACTTTAGTCTTTAGCATACCAAAAGCCATCTTGCCTTTAGTCTCCATTTTGATCATGGGTGAAACTGAGTTCAAGTTCTCAGGCTTTGCCTGCCTCACATAAAAATGGCCTTTTACTTACAATTCAATACTTGTTAAATGTTCTGCCTGAATTAATGATGTATGTTC
Source organism: Lophiomys imhausi (assembly GCA_907164525.1). Taxonomy (NCBI): domain Eukaryota; kingdom Metazoa; phylum Chordata; class Mammalia; order Rodentia; family Muridae; genus Lophiomys; species Lophiomys imhausi. The sequence continues at coordinate 2,644,856 of CAJQZJ010032499.1, read as the reverse complement.
TATTTAAACAAAACCTGCTATGTTCCTTTCTCCCAGAATGGTAGGGAACTGGAAAGTCCCCATGTTTCCCCTACCCTAACTCCCAGTCAATCAGCTTAAAATGCTTTGTCTTGCTACCTAGGCACAATGTACCTGAAATAGGATTCTTCTTGCTTGGTTAGATACAACACATTTGGGATAGAATTGATTCTTCCTGCTTGGTTATAATTTTTCCCTCTAAAAACTCACTGTGAGAACCACTCAGAGTCTTGGTTTCTGAATCCAGACTGTGTCCCTGACTGATCAGTCTTTGTTCTGCAAAAATCCATGATTAAAACTTTCAAATGGTGTATGAAAGTATAAAATAAAAATATTCAATAAACTTCCATCAATCTGAGTCTGTGTTCGAGTTCAAGTGCTCAGTGTGTGGCTATTCCTGAACCCATAATAAAACTAAATCTTGGACTGGAGAGATGGCTCAGCGGTTAAGAGCACTGCCTATTTTTCCAAAGGACCTGGGTTCAAATTCCAGCCCTCCCATGGAAGTTCACAGCTGTCTGTAATTTCCAGGTGTGGTCATGCACACCTTTGATCCCAGCACTCGGGAGGCAGAAGCAGGCGGATCTCTGTGAGTTCAAGGCCAGCTTCGTCTTCAAAGTGAGTCCAGGACAGCCAGGTCTTTTACACAGAGAAATACTGTCTCAAACAAAACAAAACAAAACAAAAAAACCCAAAAACTTTTTTTTCCCCCCAAGACCGTGTTTCTTTGTATAACAGACCTGGCTGTGCTGGACTCACTTTGTAGACCAGGCTGGACTTGAACTCACAGAGATCCACCTACCTCTGCCTCCTGAGTGCTGGCATTTGAACCCAGGTCCTTTGGAAGAGCAGCCAGTGCTCTTAACTGCTGAGCCATTTCTCCAGACCCAAAACTAAATCTTAAGAAATTATTTTTAAAAAATTAAAAGCAGCCAAGCAAAGGTTTTTTTTTTTTTCCCTAGTTTGAACTCTCACAGTTTTCTTTTTTCACGGTGGGTAAGTACATTAAAATGTAATTGATAGTCAAAGTATAAAATCTAAAATGATCCTTGTGGTGGTAGTGGTGGCGCACGCCTTTAATCCCTGCCCTCTGGAGACAGAGGCAGGCTGATCTTTGTGAGTTAGAGGCCAGCCTGGTCTACAAACCGAGTTCCAGGACAGCCGAGGCTAAACAAAGAAACCCTGCCTCAGGAGGAAAAACATTAAAAAAGCTAAAACATATTGTGAAACTCAAGCCTGAGGGTCTGTGTGCTTATCCTGTCTCAAAGGGGTTTGTTTTTCTTTTGTTGTTCTGGATAAGAGGAAATGGTTTGAATTCAGCAAGCACTAATATGGAAACAAGTTAGTGTATTTTTCTCTTCCTCTTCAAAAAAATTTTTTTAAACTTATTTAAAAATCCATGATGAAGACTTTCAAATGTATGAAAGTATAAAGGAAAGTGACCTCCTCCTGACCCCTAGCCGGTCCCATGCCTCAGAAGAAAGCACTGGAGCAATGCCCTATGTTTCCGGCCACAGTGAATACACTTTTTAAAATAACACACCCAGGCTAAAGTGCACCCCGAAGTGCTGTTCGGCACATTTTTTAACTTAATGATATAGGAGACTATTTTCCATATCAGCACATTGAACTGCTATTAGCACATCAGAGTCAAGAACGATAAAGGGACGTCAGGCTGGGGGGGATGTTCAACGGAAGGGCACTTGCCTGGTACAAGCACAAGCCGAGTTTGATCTCCAGCACTGTGAGGAGGGAAGCAAAGGTAAAGGGGGGTCCGCTGCATTGTAAAACTGTCCTCTAGGGGCTGGAGAGATGGCTCATCGGTTAACAGTTCCAGCTCCTACCTGTCGGCTCACCGCTGTCTGTAACTCCAGGAGATCAGCCACCTTCTTCTGGCTTCTGAGGGCACTGGACATACAATTTGTGTTCAGACACACATGCAGCCATATACATAACATTTTTTTAAATTAAAAGTATGATTATGTGCTTCGCAGTAAGCTTCATGGCTCTGCCCCACTTCCCACTCTAGCCCTGGTTTAACCTCCACTTGAAATTTGTGTATAGAACTGGGTAAGACGCTAACACAGAGGTTCTCAACCTGCGGGTCTCAACCCCTTTATGGAGTCGAACAGGTGTTGCCTAAGACTATCAGAAAACACAGAGATTTACATTATTATCCATAACAGTAGCAGAATTACAGTTCTGAAGTAGCAACAAAAATAATTTTATGGTCCAGGGTCACCACAACATGAGGAACTGTGTCAAAGTATCCCAGCATTAGGAAGGTTGAGGACCACTGGTCCAGCACCTACCTCACCATAAAATAAAGATCTAGCAACGGTGGCAACAATAGTGTCCACCAGCACTTACAGAGCACTCACCATGTGCTTGGCGCTCCTTAAAATTCTTGTTATGTACTGACTCAACCTTTTCTCCCCTGAACCCTGTGTGGTAGAGGCTGGTGTTGGCCCATTTTATAGAAAGAACCCCATCGATGTGTGCAGCTCCCACATGGGAAGGGCCCAGGAAATGCTTAAAGTTGCTGTATTAACAAAGAAAACAATCTCGACACCCCGATCTTGCCACAAGATGTTCAAGTAAGATTATGATCTTATTTACCCAGGAGAACACTGTTGAAAGGTTCTGTTCAAAGATCTCAGCTTGTCTTTCTGTGAATTCCAGATATGATCAATAAAATCTGCTTTGGCCTTATTATTATTATTATTATTATTATTACTATTATTTCATTTGGGGCTTGGAGAGATGGCTCGGTAGTTCAGAGTGAATCTTGCTCTTCTAGAGACCCTAGTTCAATTCCCAGTGTCCATATCAGGCAGTTCACAACTGACAACCAATAATTCTACCTCCAGGGCCATCTGACTCCTCTTCAGGTACCTGCATTCACATTACATACTCTGCACCCACCCACAGATACATAATTAAAAATAAAATAGATATTTTAAAATTACATTTTATTTACTCTGTGTGTGTGTGTGAGTGGCTGAGGGTGTGTATATACACATATATATCATGGTTCATATGGAGAAATCAAAGGACAATTTACAGGAATCAGTTGTTTCCTTCTGCCATGTGGGTCCCGGGGATCTAATTCAGATCAACATTGACAGCAAGTGCCTTTACCTACCCAGCCATCTTGATAAATGATACCCTACAACAGAAACTGAGAATGCTTCAAATTGTCTTTCTTTTTTAAAAATTATTTTTAAATGTTTTTCTTTCACAATTTCATACATATACAATTGTATGTATTGTTTATATTTACTTGCGTTATGTTATCCTCTCTTATCTCCGTTCCACCAAACCTTTCTTTTTCCCAATAAGTCCCTCTTTAACTTTGATGCTTTGGGGTGTGTGTGTGTGTGTGTGTGTGTGTGTGTGTGTCTATGTGTGTCTGTGTGTGTGTTCCACTGAATATAATTAGTCACTTACACGAACAAGTAGGAGGGTTATTTACTTGAACAAGGGTGATTTACTTGTGGCACTGAACTCACAGAGATTGGCCTGCCTCTGCCTCTGGAATGCTGGGATTAAAGGAGTATACCACCACAACCGGCTTACCTATGACAATTTTAAAGGTCATTTGAGTGAGTAATGATTTTACTGACTCATTCTGAGAAAACTACCCAGGAATAATATGAATCAACATCTTCTTATTTTCCCAACAGATACTCCTGTTCAAAACAAAACAAAACAAACGACCTTCAAAATCAGCTCACTGGGTTATATTCCTCCCAATGCAATTTTGGAAGCATCTCCATGGCTTAAGCCTTAAGCTAGTGCCTTGCTCCATTTCTCTTCACACCTTCTCAAGCAAGGGAAGCCTTGTAGAGAAGTAACACGTGTCAGACTGGGAGAAGGAAGACAGGTGACTCACATCCCTGTAAGGTGGTGACAATTCAATGAATATTGTATATTTTGCTCTAAGATGGGGGTGGGGTGTAAGACAGAAAAATTAACCCCTTCTCATCCTCACTTTGACTCCTACCAGGATAGTAGGCTGTAACTTTCTGCAGGGCTAGAAAACACAGGAGTTGAGCAGATGAGTGTTTGTTCCCTCCTCCCTCACCCTCTCCGCTAATTTAGAGGAATCTTCATGTCCGATGGGATCATGGCTAACAGTATATGTTGTTTCTTATTCTCCATTATAATAAACAGTCACTGACCATCTGGAAAGAGGCCAACATCAGGAACAGGTGATGTAGCCATTCACTGAAATAGGTGGCATTGAAAAGATAGAAAGGCTTGCTTTCGCTGCTCTAGGATCAATGGAAAAAAGAAATGGCAAATGTATGTTGGTGTTGAAGGCTGCATTTGAACCTGTTACCTATGCTCTGATGAGTCATCCTGGGAGTTCCAGATTCCTGGTCTCTCAAGAGAGGATAATATCAGGTGCTTGATGGTCTATGATGGAAGATCAGCTGAAAGACATGTGTGAAACACCTTGTACCCTGCTGAGTCTTGACCTTCATTGCTGCTGCAGCTCCAAATAGTGACAGTGTCATATGTATATTAATTGCTGTTGGAGGGGAGTCAAGTGACTTCTATTGGTCTCGACCCTTCTCCTCCTAACTCACTTAAATTCCTAACTTAAAGGCCGGGCCTACTCTCCATTTTTAGTTGTTAAATTGATATATGTGAAAGTTTGTTACACCTTTTTCTTCACTTTTCTATGTCTGAAATTTTCCATAATCTAATGAGAAAAATTCATTCTTTTAAAAAGGAATTTGAAGCCAGGCATGGTGGCACACACCTTTAATCCCAGCACTTGGGAGGCAGAGGCATGTGGATTTCTGTGAGTTTGAGGCCAGCCTGGTCTGCAAAGAGAGCCCAGGACAGCCAGGGCTCTGTTACACAGAGAAACACTGTCTCAAAAACAAAAACAAACAAACAAAATGTATTAGGACCCAACTGGTGCTAGCAAAGGGTTGTGTTCATGTGTTGAACACAGTCCTAGAGGAGGCTAGGAGGTGGTAGAGTCTTTATTGGATGGGACCTAGTAGAAAGTCGTAAATTCACTAGAAGAAGACTGTGGGACTCTTATCCACTTTCTTTTTCTTTTGTATTTCGTAGCCACAAGGTATGTAATTTTACTCTGTCATGGCCTCCCACTAGGACCTACAGAGCCAATTGATCATGGAGAGTACGGTGATTTGAGAAACATCTCCTTAGAGACTATGTATTTGAATACTTGGTCTGCAACTGATGCTGGGGTTGGAGGTTATGAAAGTTTTAGGACATGGATTCTTGCTGCAGGAAGTATGTCAGTCACTGAGGGAGTGATTTTAGGGTTTGTGGCCTCTCTCTGTTTCTAGTTCACTCTCACTATTTCCTTTGTGTGGCTGAGATGTGATTTCTCAGCTCCCTATTCCTGCCACCTGTTGCCATAATCCCTTTGTCAGGGATTCTCCCTCTCAAAAGATAAGCCAAAATAAACATGTTCTTCCTTACGTTGTTGCCTTAAGTTGGTCATGGTATTTTGTCACAGCAACAAAAAGTAACTAATACAAACAAGAACCTCTAAAACTGGGTCAAGGTAAATATTGTCTCTTTATAAGTTGATTATCTCAGAAATTTCACTCTAGTAACAGAAAGATGACTAGCACATCTTCTGCAGTGGATTGAACTTTGACCTTTTAACAACTAAGCCCTCCAGAATGTGTGAATGGAGCCTTAATTGGAAATGGGGACTTTGTAGAAGGGAATCAAGGTGAGTCACAATGGATTAGGGTGGGTCCCCCAATCTAATCAAAGATTTCCTCCTAAGAAATGCAATGCTATATGGGCATCAGGGTGGTGTAAAATGGAGGAAAGGATTGGAGTTATGTTACTACAAGCCAAAGGGTGTTGCGGATTGCAGGAAGTCACTTGATACCCTAAAGCCATGTAGAGTTTGGATTTCTTGTCTCTAGAACTTGGAAAGAATTAACATGTACTGTGTTAAGACACCTAGTTTGTGTTAATTTGTTACAGCATCTCTGGGAAACAAGATAGCCAGAGAATTCAGACCCAGAGTATAGGTAGGTCTTTCTACTGTGGCTTAAACTGCTCAGTGAGTCGGAGGGATGGGGTGAGGGATGTGGTTGGAGATCCCAGACGGGAGAATGTGAATCAGCTGGAATATGCCTTACATCAGCAAGGCCCATCACTGATGCTTCAAAGCTGCACAAGTACCAACAGGTTAGGTAGGCCGCTTTACCTGAAAGGCAGGTGGGCAGAAGCTACACCACCTGTTGTCACAGACATGCCCTGATGAGAATGCTCTTTGTGCAGTCAGGCAGCTTTCATCCTCTCGGGTGGGGAAGGGGAAACATTAACAGGACTCAGGCATGGTGGGAGGTGTGTCCCATCCCTGACATCCTTCACCCTCCCTGTATTGCATCTTGGGTACCATCTTTGGCCTAATGGAGACATATGCACACTGAAGCAAGATGCTACGTTAGCTAACTGTGCAAAAAGTTAGCAAGCGGTGGCCACCCGGCAGCACCAAGAAGTCATCACAATATCCAGGAGGATATGATGGCATCAGGTGACATCTGTAACAAAGCCTCCGCTGTATATTTAAAACACTAAATAATGATGGTGGTTGTCCTTGTTCACTCTGTCAGAGGTTACAAGATTGCAAAGTCTCTCTCTCTTCTCTCCCTCTCCCTCTATTCCTTTTGGTTTTTCAAGACAAGAGTTTCTCTGTGTAACCCTGGCTGTCATGGAACTCACTCTGTAGACCAGATTGGTCTCGAACTCAGAGATCTGTCTGCCTCTACGTCCTGAGTGCTGAGTTTAAAGATGTATGCCACCACTGCCTGGCACGGGTTCTCTCGTTCTCTCTCTCTCTCTCTTTCTCTCTTTCTCTCTCTCTCTCTCTCTCTCTCAGATTTTTGTTTTATATAACACTGGCTATCAAGGATTGCTAGTGCCCATCTTCAACTTTATCTTCCCCCACTAATCAGGGGTCAGTAGCACATGATTTAGTTAGCATTTAATTGCTGGCTAATTATTTCAGGTGTGCTGTATGTATTTCCCCAGCTCAGCTCCTTCTGAGCAGGAGTTACTTTCTTTCTTACCACCTGCCAGCACTGACACCAATACCCCGAGATTAGGGGGTTTTACACACAGATTTTTCTCCCACCCCTCTGAAAAACGAGCCATCAAGAGCTGTTTAATGACTACTTTGGGGTAAGGAAGGAAGTAGAAAAGGCTACAGGACTTCTGCTCACATTTGGGGTCTACTACTCATTTCCTAGTGGTTCACCTAAGACAGTGACCTTCCTAAGTGCTGCAACCCTTTAATGCAGTTCCTCATGTTGTGGTGAACCCCGACCACAAAATTATTTGGGTTGCAACTTCATAACTGTAATTTTGCTACTGTAATGAATCAAAATGTAAGTATCTGATATTCAGGATATCTATTCTACCCCCCAAAGAGGCTACAGCCTACAGATTGAGAACCGCTGCCCTAAAATGAAGCCACAAGATCACAGGCAAAACATTTAAGTGGGACTAAAATATCCAACTACATGTTAACAAAAAGTATCTGGGACAGTGGGGTGTGTGTGTGTGTGTGTGTGTGTGTGTGTGTGTGTGTGTGTGTGTG
>CAJQZJ010032499.1:2610050-2637216 GCA_907164525.1 Lophiomys imhausi | reverse complement strand
TGTGTGTGTGTGTGTGTGTGTGTGTGTGTGTGTGTGTGTGTGTGTGTAAAAATGTGTTTGTATAAAGCTAGCCTTTCTCGGTGAGTCTAGGAGTGATTTGCTCTGGGAATGCCACTGACACTTTGGGTACTTGCCAGTAGCATTTTGATCGGTTTTGAGTGTGAACGTGAATCACCCCAAACCTGCAAAGCAGGCTGGATGCCCCTACTTGCTTCCGGATGGTGCTGGGTGAGATGGTGCTGGGTGAGTAGGCCATCCCTTGTAGTGTCTGGGGAGAGGAGCTGATCCTAAAATGTGCCTCAAGTCTGTGTCAAGATTTATATAAGTAAATAACAATAAGAACTCCATGGTTTTATATACATCATAAACATATTCTGTCTTTGAGTACAGAAATGAAAAACTGTTCTCTTTGCTTGACTAGCATTCTTTTAAGATCTCTTTTGCAGAGATTTCAAGGAAAAGTCAATATTATTCAAATATTGAAAGCTTTTACTATTGAGTGCTCCAGATTGTGTGGCATCATATCAAACCTTGTAATATTGGCAGGTCACCCCTTCATGGCCCTGGTGATGAGTTCATATTTTATTACATGGAGCTACTTGGCATCAACATGAATTTCTAATTTTTAACAGATTCTTTAGCTATATTTTCATCTTTGTCAGGAAGTCCTATGTCATTCAAGAGTCTGAAGGAGCAATCACTGTCATTATAGGTGACATTCACATTTCTGTCTAAAGGGAAGGTTTGGTTCTGAATATATGCTCTGAAACTACTTCCTATCTTCTTGGAAGTAGGTGGCTAGAGGTGTCTTCCCCAATGTTTCTGTACCAAAGTAAAGAACTTCATCAGTAAAGCTGATATTATACAGCACCTGCCTCTCTTAAGAGTCTTAGTTAGAATGTGAGTCAAGGCTCCAGTGTGTCAGTGGAACCAGAGGGGACCCTGACACTGAATAAATATCCAGGTCAGACTCTGTAGGACCCTAAGCCACCTCAGGGACCCCATCAATGTGCTATAGCCAATACAAGTTCCTCTGTGCCAGAAGTATGAGTCTCAGAAGCATCTATGAAGAAGTGAGGTATTAGATTTTTTTTCCTTTTTTTTTTTAAACCCAGTTTTTCGAGCCAGGTTTCTCTGTGTCGCCCTGGCTGCCCTGGAACTTGCTCTGTTGTTAGCCCCAGCCAGCCTTCAGCGACTCAGCACCAGCAGCTATATTACAACTAAGCAGTGTCAAACGCAAAGTGCATGCTCTTTAAAATGTCCCCACCATCCCAGCCAGCCACTCTCTCTTGTTCTCTCACTCTTGCTCTGCCTCTCTCTCTCTCTCTCTCTCTCTCTGTCTGTTTCTTTCTCTCATGCCCCCACTGTTCGATGGCTTTTGGCCCCCCCCACCCCCAATAAATCTCTTGCATGAAATCTGTTGCATGGTGTGATCTTTGTGGCATACTTGGTCCCGACCTGCCTGGTACAACTGTTGTCCAGGCTCTGACTCCCCAGTGCTGGGATTAAAGACATGTGCCATCACCACCCAGAGAGATTTATTAGAGTTTTTGAAAGACTGTTCATTTTTTTTCTTTTTTAAATAATTTTTTTTCATTTTCTTCATTAACTTAAATATGAAGACCCTACTCAAGCCCCACCACACATGATGAACCTTTCAAAGAAGAAGAAGAAGATAATATGCTAAGTCCACTCTCTGGCCTTGAATCATTGAAATGAGAGTCTTGATCATACCAAGGTTTTCTTTCACACCATTCATTATCTTTCTCAACTTCCATATCTTCTAAGTTCTTTGTTTTATTTAATTCAAACAATAGTTATGCCCCCAAAGCCCATGGGAGGCTTTGGAGGGAGAAAAGGGAAAAGTAAATAGCTATTAAAATTGCAAAAAAAATTACTAAAAAATCTTAGCTTTGTTTTTGTCTTTCAATAAAGTGAAAGACTATAACCATACGGTAGAACACTACTCACTAGTAGAAAGGATTAGAACAACATTGATATGCTCAAAAAAATTATGCCGAGTGAAGGAACCAGGCACAGTGGAGAGCCTACCTTATGAATCCATTCATAAAAAATTCAAAAACCATGAATTGGTGGTGACAGCAAGAACAGTAGTGGGTGTATGGGGGAAGGGCCTGGGGACAAAGAGAGCGGAAAGGACAGTAGTGGACGTGGGTCCTACTGTGGGGGGTGCTCATTATCCTGATTATGAAGATGACTTCACAGCTGCACATGTGTCAAAATGCATCAGAGCACACATTAAGCCTGGGAAAAACAATAGGCAGCTGAAGTCCTCCAAGAAAGCCCCTTTAGTCAGGGAGATGTGGAACACAAGGTTCAATAATACCTGAGACACAGATGTTTCATGAATATCTGTAGTTTCTTTTTGGGCACAGAGTTGTACCCTACATTTTAGGCTTTCTAGTAGTAAGAAGTGACCACGCCCAGAGTTCTGGCTGGCAAAGCATCTACCTCCACTTTCCAGCCTCCACTGGATGCAGGAAACCTGAAGAGCTAGAGAAGCCCATGCACTCTGGATCTCCTCGGCCCTGGTTCCAGCCTGCACTGATAGCACTGTGAACTACACTGAGTCCTCACATAGAAAGCCTTATTTGCTGGCATCAGGGTCCCATCCACACATTTCAGCCTAGTGCTAGTCTCCAAAGTCTAAAGGTGATACATAGCAGTGTAGTTTATACTTGGGTAAACAGATCCTGGAAGAAGCCCTGGGGCTGTCTGCATAGAGGATTCTGGAGGCCTGTATACATGAGCCAGGGTCTACAGTAGGCATGGGCACTTATGAAGATAGGGGAAGAATAGAGCCGCTAGCCCTTCTGAAGAAAGGTATTATATGAGTTATTAAGTATTTTCAATATAAATATATACTCTATAGCATATTATAGGCTCATCATTAATGAGTGATATATACTGATATATTAATTCATATGATAATAATCCTAATATCGATATAACAGAGTATAAATCATTGAAATTTACTGGGCCTCAGTTGCTTTCTTGGTTAAAAAAAAAAAGAGATTTTTTCCCCCCTGCTTTTCTCATGGGCTACACAGAGAATGAATAAAAGCATGCATTTGAGAGCTTTTTAAAAATGTCTATGAGCCAGGTGTGGTGGCGCACACCTTTAATCCCAGCACTCGGGAGGCACAGACAGGTGGATCTCTGAGAGTTCAAGGCCAGCCTGGTTTACAGAGTGAGTTCAGGACAGTCAGGACTGTTACACAGAGAGACCCTGTCTCCACCCCCACCCCCACCATTACTGTTTCTCACAATACACAGTGACGATTATAACCGCTCTTGGGAAGTCTAGTCTGGGTCCCTAAGCCGAGTTCATGGTTTTACACTGACTGAGGACTGGACAGCTGTATCCAGGACAGAAAAGCCAGGTCCTAGCAGGTTCCTCCATTTAACATGGCCACCACAGTCATGGTCTGAAAACCATTCTCTGTGTCAACCCCTTTTAACACAAGCTGAGAACTGTGGATACATTCAAAATAAATATACTAATAAGGGATACATTTGGAATGTAAAAATATTATCAACTCCTATTCATATGTAAGGACTTTCCCCCCACCTTCAAAAGTCTAGCCCTGAGTGCTATTCTTGGAAAAATCAAATATTGCTCATCTAAGCCATCACTGACAGATTTGGGGCCTCAAAATGAATTTGGTTTCTTGCAACTGAGATGCAGCAATTACAGCAACTGGTTTGAGAAACATACCAATTGACCCTCAGAGCTCCAGAGAGCCCTTGAGATTTCTTCTAGATGCTTCTGGGTAATACAATTGTGTACACTATGACAAAAAGTTCTGCTGAAACCACTACAATGTTAGGTAAAGCCAAGATATCTCTCTTTTCCCTTTTTGTATATATGTGTGTGTGTGCATGCATGTTCATGTGTGTTCACATGTGTGCAGATGCATGTGCACATGTGTGCATGAATATGGAGGTCTCAGAAGCTGTCAACTTCATTTTTAAAAACTATTTCAAAGGTTGGAGAGATGGCTCAGAGGTTAAGAGCACTGGCTGTCCTTCCAAAGGTCCTGAGTTCAATTCCCAGCAACCATATGGTGGCTCACAACCATCTACATTGAGATCTGGTGCCCCGGCATATATGTAGACCAAATACTGTACACATAATAAATAAATGTTTAAAAAAAAAATTTCAAATAAAGTTCATTGACAAAAGTTAAAGAAAAATTCAGAAAATGGACCAAAACATAAACCCTGAACTTTTATTTTTGTCAATAAGTTCATTTTTCAAATATGCCCAAGTTGAAGGAATATTTTGTTGTTGTTGTTTTGTTTGTTTTTGTTTTTGAGACAAAGTCTCCCACTGGCTTGGAACTCACCAGCTCCTGCATGCTAAAGATCTTATTTGCTTGTTGCATGTGGTACCCATTTACATCTGTTATATAGCAGTTTCCTCGGAGATTGAAACATTCCACTTTGTAGGGAAGGTCCTTAAGTAGGAAGGTAAACAACTCAAAATAACTTCAGAAAGTCCCTGAAACTGATTAGGTTCAGCAGGACCCTCCCTGAGCTTCCCTCTCAGATGAAGGAACCTAAACTGCAAGACCCTGAGACCAGCCCAGCTGCCTGGAAAATGCAGAAACCAGCTAAGTTTAGACCACCTGAGGCATCTGGAAAGGACACATTCCAACCTGTTCAACTGCTCTCAGTGTGCAGTGTGCTTCAGGCTCCCAGCTTTGTGAGCTAGCACCAAGGCTGAGGTGGGCTTTGGTGATACAGCTAACTTTGAGTCATTTCTGTTCCTGTAAGTAACCCTCCCCCATACTCCTGTAAGTAACTGCAATAAAACTCATTAGTTCGCCAAGTTAGAGTTTGATGGTTATCTGTGCTTTGGTCTGTCATAGGATCTCTATTTGGGGTAATTAGACGTGTGTATTGCACTTCCAAGGAAAAGTTTATATCACACAACAATGTCCATGGTGTAGCCTTCAAAGTCTAAGGTAGCACTAGCACTCTGTGGTCTACTTGGGTACATAGATCCTGGAAGAGAGACCATGCTGTCCACAGACAATCTCTGTGGACAGATTCTGGAGGTTGGCATACATGAGATAGTATCTAGAAGGTGGATATCAGCTCGTGTAAAGGCAGGTGACAGAACAGAAGTCAAGCCAGGGTGTGAGAGTGGCCAGTATAGAGGGCAGTAATGGCTACTCTGACAGGACAAAGGGAGCACATGACACTTGCTGCTGGCAGTAACCTGTACACCTGCTTTACTCTGGTCCCAAAGCAAGTCATATAGTAAAGCCTTGTGTCCTCAGCATGAGAGCATCATCCTGTCTTAAGGGTGGTGGGTGGTGGTGGTGGCATGATTGTCATTAGGAGATGTCATTATGTCATTGGGAGACAAAGGGAAATATTTGCAACAGAAATACACTCTTTCTTAGTTACCAGGACTGAAGGGTTAAAGAAGGAGAAAAAAGTCCAAGAGTGGAAAGTAAAGATTAAGTGGTTGTTTTGAGAGAGCGGAGAAGTGAAACAGCCTCTCCCACAGCAAATACTCAGCTCAAGGTGGACCAAACTGAGGAAGGCTCCTTTCATCCTGGCACCCTCTCAGGCAAAGTTAAGTCCCCAGGGGCACACTCAGGTGCAAACTAAGGTGTTGCTTGAGTCCGCCCATCTTGTGGAGGGGACCTGGCTCCTGCTCCTGGCTCACTCAGGAGAGTTTCTGATCCCAGTTCTGGAGTACAATGCCAGTCACTGAGTGGGTCACACAGCATGTTGGGTGAGTTCTCCCTTCAGTCATGTGAACTGAAAGAAAAGAAACTGCCCGTGTCTGTTACCTGTGGAGCACAAAGAAGAGACCCAGCAAAAAGGGACACTGGGAAACTAAGACAAAACAGTGACACAGATGTATGAAAATGCCATAATGTGCTCAGTAGTGGTGTTGAATGCCTTTAACCCCAGATTTAGGGAGGCAGGGGCAGGTGGATCTCTGTGAGTTTGAGACTAGCCTGGTCTACAGAGCAAGTTCCAAGACAGCCAGGCCTGTTACACAGAGAAACCCTGTCTTGAAAAACAAAACAAAACAAAAATCTTTTGAAACAAAATTTTCTTTCTAAATAAATTTAGCTTTTTTTCTACAATGTTTTTTTTTTCTTTCTTTCTACTCACCAAGTGTTGGCTTTAGACTATGAAGAATTCTTAAGTGTATACATGGGGACTGAAGCAATGGCTCAGTGGTTCAGGGCGAAGGCTGCAGAAGACCCAAGTTCAATTCTCAGTACTCATATGCTATCTAAACAACTACCTGGACCTCCAGTTTCAGGCTATGCACCAAGTGTCAGATCTGAGATCCAGTTTCTATAGCAAGTAACCTTGCTTATGAAGGCTGTAGAAACAGTATATGGGATGGGATCAGAATTTCAATTTGTTCTCCTACAGAGATGGAAGGAGGCTTCTAAGTGTATTTATATAGTGTTAGGAGCAGAACTGTATCCCCATAGATTTATATGTTTAAGTCACTCTAAAACTTATTTGGAGACAAGTTCTTTAAAGGGGTAATTAAATTAAAATGAAGTTATTTTGTGATTCCCTAGCTCAATATGACTGTCTTTGCCATTGCATGAGTTACTGTTCAGTCGGTGTGATAAAACAACAAAGGGAATTTACAGAAGGAAAAGTGTACTATGGCTGCTGGTTCCAGAGGGATGAGCCCAGCATGGTAGGGCACAGAGGCATGGGGGCAGAAGCAGGAAGCTACAGCTCATATCTATAAGCAGGCACTGAGCAGAGAGAGTGAACCAGAAGAGAGCAAGGCTTTAAACCAGTGATTCTCAACCTCCCTAATGCTGCAACCCTTAAATACCATCCCTCATGTTGTGGTGACCCCACAACCATGAAATTATTTTCGTTTCCACTTCATAACTCTAATTTTACTACTGTTATGAATCGTAATGTAATGTAGAATCTATATTTTCCAATGGTTTTAGGCCACCCCTGCGAAAAGGTCAGGCGACCCAGAATGGGGTTGTGACCCACATGTTGAGAAGCACTATTTTAAACTTTGAAAGCTGCCTCCAGTAGCATACTTCCTCTAGCAAAGCTGCACCTCCTAAACCCCCCCAAACAACACCACAAATTGGGAACTGTTAGGGTTTGATTGCTGTGAAGAGACACAATGACCATGGCCACTCTTATAAAGGAAGACATTTAATTAGGGCTGGCTTACAGGTTCAGAGGTTTAGTCCATTATCATCATGGTGGGAAACATGGCAGTGGGCAGGCAGACATGGTGCTGGAGAAGGAGCTGAGAGTTCTGCATCTAGTTTAGTGGGCAGCAGGAAGAGAGAGCCTCCAGGCCTGGCTGGAGCTTTTGAAGTTCCAAATCTCACCTCCACTGACACACTTCCTCCAATAATACCACACCTACCCCCAAAAGGCCACACATACTCCAACAAGGCCATATCTCCTAATGCCATTGTCTAGGCATTCAGATATATGAGTCTGTGAGGATTCCTATTCAAGTCACCACAGGGACCAAGTAAGTGTTCAAATACTTAAACCTATAGGGAACGTTTTTTCATTTAAGCCATCACAGTCATGGACACACATGGGGAGAACCATATGGACACCCACAAAGAAGGATGGCTATCTGCAAGCCAAAAAACAATTCAGCTTTACTGATGCATTGATTTTGGACTTCCAGGCACAGAACTGTGAGAAAAAAACTTTTTTGTGTCTTAGGCCACCCAGCCTGTAGTATTTTATTACAGCAGCCCTGGCAAACTAAAACAGATTGTACTCCACAAATGACTAAGGAATAGTCAAATGTCAAGTTCACAAAAAAGACAAGAGAAGCAATGGTCATTTTAGGAGCTGCTCCTAGACAGGGACAATATGTTAATGTTTACTATTCTGTCTGTAGTGGTTATCTGTGTTTCCAGATGTGCCGCAAGGCAATGGCTTCAATTTACTCATGAGCCTCATGACAGGTAAACTCAAGAGCAGTGAATTCTAACTCTCTTCTGGAAGCTTTGCCTCCTAGGCTATTTGCCATGCGTTGTCACTTGACCAAGGTTAAGCTATGAACTCATGGTTTCCCCTGAAGGAAAATGAAAAACAACTGTCATTTTATTTGTGTGTATGTGCGTGTGTGTGATCTGTATAACTTACCATCCACAATGAGCTTTTTATAAACCTGAGTCATTTGAGAATGAGAAGAAGGGCTGAAAGTTAAAGCCAGGAGGCTGAGAAAGGTTGTCCAGTATAGAATTTCAACTCATCTTCAAAGGGAAGATGGACATAGGTCTCCACACAGGAGGCTCTAGAGGGAGTTAGAAAGACCCAGACCTGCCCCATAGGGCATCAGAACCAGAGCAAGTGGTACAGAGTCTAATATACATTAACTTGGAAGTCAAGAGAGACCTTTCTATGACCAAATTATCATGATGTCAATACTGCTATTATGGGCACAATAACGTATTCTGGGAGGGTGCTGAGAACTCAGGTCCTCTAGAAGAGTAGCAAGTGCTCGTAACCATTGAGTCATCTCTCCTGCCCTAGGAAAACAAATTTCTATGTTTTTCACTTCTCTTTATTGACTCACATACTGGGGAACAAAGTATTCTGAAGTTAGCTTTCTCAGGCTGGAGGCAGGAGTAGATTGTGGGCAGTGTGCAAGAAAGGGGGCATCTCCATGAGAACATCTGTGGGACTGCTTCTTCGTTTCTGGAATATGATAGGAAGATGAGGTCCATGCAAAGAGCCCTCCTCCGCCCAAGGTAGGAACAGGTACAGAGCTCATGACATGGAACAAAATGTGGAGAACTTGCTTGGACTGGCTTACTAGAGTTCCAGTCTGAGGCCACCTAGATGGCTGTCTCTGACATGTGACATATGTGCTGTATACCAAGCATGACCTTTCCACATCACACACATGCACACACATGCAAATAAAGAGTAAAAGAAACGCCAGTCTGTAGGACCATGCTTCTCAGACAAAGAACTCTATGGGAGAAAATCTTTTTTTTTTTTTTTTTTTTGAATGTTTTTTTACTATTTTAAAGCCCCATCTCCATCCCCGTTCCCCCCCTTCCCCCCTCCAAGTCCCCCCCTCCCCCCTCCCATCCTACTCCTCCAGACTGAGGTGTCCCCACACATCAGTCCCCCACCCAGTTCAGCAGTCACATGAGGGTCAAGAGCCTCCTCATATACTGGGGGCCTACACGGCAGCACCACCAGGGCAAAGTGTCTCATCAACAGGCAACAGAGAAAACATCTCTTGAATTTTGTCTTAATCAGTAGGAGTTTGTCGTGTGTGTATTGGGACAGGGAGACTATTTAGGATTAAGAACAACAAGAACAGACACATAGAAATCTAAGTTTCTGAAACATACTGGAGGAACCTGTTTGAAACCCTGTCTCTGAAGTACCTTTGACTCATTAGTTTTCTCTAACCCAGTGCAGCCCCTGGTCCACGCAGCTATCTGTCTTGTCTGGATCCTGTCCTGATGGCTAGTGTAATCCTATCTTTCCCACTCAGTGACACTATTTGCCACACCTGCTCACACCATTCATTCCCAGGTTTCAAACCCTTAATGGATACTGCTCTTACACATTACTTCAAACTTTTCTTTTCCTTTTTTTTTTTCAAGACAGGTTTCACTGTGAAGCTCTGGCTGTCCTGGAACTGACTCTGCAGACCGCATTCCTCTACCTCCAGAGTGCTAGGAGTAAAGGTGTGTGCCACCACCACCTGGCTATTTCAAACTCTTTAATATGAGTTTGCCTCTAAAGCCCTATGTTGTCTGTCCCTACCTTGAGTCTAGGATCCAGCCTGTTACACAGCCACCACTCATACGGAGCTCTTTAAATTTACATTAATTAAAATGAAATATTAACCTATTTCCCCTAGCCACAATTGAAGTGATCATTAGCAACTTGTGGCCAAAGGCAACTATAGAACAGCATGGTCCACAGAAGCACTGACCAGGTGGAGTTCTTACAGCATCATTCAATCAATCAGAAGAACTCAGTTCTCTGAACTCACTGAGCTAATTTTAAGGCCTTCCTTTAAGCTCAGTGAGTCATTCTGCTTTGAAATGGCTCTTTGGAGAACCTTTCCATGCCACAGTTTTCGAGGCAGTTTGCCTTTGCTATTTCCTTGTAAGTCTCCTAAGCTTTCCTATCATAAAAGCTCTCTCATTATAGTTTTGACTTACTTTCAAACATATCCACAGCCCCCAGAAGAACGCAAGCTGTCTGGAGGCCAAAACCATTGTCTATGCTATTTACCCTCACACCCTCAGGTCCTAGCCCAGTGGCTAGCAAGTATATTCCCATATGTGGGATGATTGAATCATTTGGTGTAAAATCACTCCTGTGCTTCACTGTCCAAGAATCTGGGTGCCAAAAAACCAGGATTCATAATTATTTTTCTGTGCTATATATAGAGCCTCTGGCAGTCTAAACTGCCACTGATGGCCTGGTGTAGTGGATCATGCCTTTAATCCCAGGATTCTGACGGCAGAGGCAAACAGATCTCTGTGAGTTCCAGGCAAGCCAGGGCTACATAGTCAGACTCTATCTAAAATAGATAGATAGATAGATAGATAGATAGATAGATAGATAGATACCCACTGTCTTGTTTATGTTCAGAACAATGCACTGACATTAAGAATAAAGGTATAGGGGGCTGGAGAGATGACTCAGCAGTTGAGAGCACTGGCTGCTCTTCTAGAGGACCCAGGTTCTATTCTCAGCACCCACAAGGCAGCTCACCATTGTCTGTAACTCCAGCTCCAGGAGTTTGAACACCTGCACACAGATATACATGTAGGCAAACACCAATGCACATAAAATAAAATGAAATGAAATAAAAGAAGAAAGAGAATAAGGGTATAAGACTTAAAAAGAAACTATACTGAAATACTAAACATTAAAAACAGATTTCAAAAACTTCTAATAGAGTAGCATGAATACAACAGTAATAATGTGCTAATACTACCGTCAATATGGCCCATAACCATCCTCCTTCCCAAGTGTCAATGACACATGCTATTTTGAGAGATCAGTCACTACTAAGAAGTGCTACAAAAAACAAACATCTTGCTCTGTCGTGTGAGGTTTAATATTGTTAACTTGACCAGATCTATAATCACCTTGGAGATAAACCTCTGGGTATGTCTATAAAGGAGTTAATAGATTAGGTTACCAGGAGGAGGACAACCGACCTCGAGTGTGGACAGCCTCATCCTAGCAGTTAGGGCTTGAGATTCAGTACAAAGCAGTAAGCTGAGCAGGGACATTCAGTTCTCTCTGCTTCCTGACTAGTGTGACCAGATGTCTCCCACTCCTACTCCCATGAGTTCCCCATCATACTGTAAGCCAGAATAAGTCCTTCCTTCTAGAGCTGCTTTTGCCAGGTATCTTGTCAGCTAT
The DNA here is from genome assembly GCA_907164525.1 of Lophiomys imhausi. Classification (NCBI taxonomy): domain Eukaryota; kingdom Metazoa; phylum Chordata; class Mammalia; order Rodentia; family Muridae; genus Lophiomys; species Lophiomys imhausi. The sequence goes on along the minus strand of CAJQZJ010032499.1, from coordinate 2,625,786 downwards.
GAGAAAAGGGTGGTGATTATGCTAGAGGTGCTGTTAATAATACTTTGGTTTGTAGACCACAGCCATTATCAGGGATAATTTTCCTTTCACATCCTCCCTAGAGATGAGGGGCAATGAGGAGGTGTAACAGCAAACAGCTTTGAAACTCATGGAATGTGGCCTACTGGTTAGCACAACCACGATGGGTGGTGTGTCTCAGAGAGGCAAAGGCCCTGAGGACTACTTCCCTGAGGACCTCATGCTGTTATGGGGTCTTGCTCTGTTCTTTGCCCTAGAGGTCCTCACATCTCTCCTAATCTATGAGTTGTGCTAAAACTCTAAGGGGGTTTCCAGCCCCTCCCTGGGCAGTGTCATTGGCACTTACAATAATAGTGGTTGGTCTTTTCAAGCATTGCTGCTGGGGAAGATTAATGATTCAACCATAACCCTTAGAGAAAATTTAGAGTTGTTGTTCACAAAATTAGGTTAAGATCTTAGGGAACAATTTGAAGTTCACAAAGGCATACTCTTTTAATAGTTGAGCTAGGGATTTTTTGATGTCAGGGAACTAGAACAATGGCAGTCTGACTCGTACTAGCTGGTATGGCCTTCTGACTAAAGCTGGGCTTTTAATCAAGATGATGACTAATTTCTTGGACCCATTTTTGCCCTTGGTTTCTTGATATGATTTAATAAAAAGTTGTTAATGAGTACATGTGCACCTTGAGGATTTAAAGTAGAAATGACTGATTGGTTTTTTACATATAAAAGTTTAGTTTATGATTCTTTTAAGATATTTTGTTAAGATTTCTTTTTAAGATAAATAATAAGCCGGGCGGTGGTGGCGCACGCCTTTAATCCCAGCACTTGGGAGGCAGAGGCAGGCGGATCTTTGCGAGTTCGAGGCCAGCCTGGTCTACAAAGCGAGTCCAGGACAGCCAGAGCTGTTAAACAGAGAAACCCTGTCTCGAAAAAAAAAAAAAAAAAAAAGATAAATAATAAAATGACTGATCATTTCTTTGTAATCACAAATTGTAGCCTGTCAGTAAGAGAAATTGGCTGAGAAAAAAATATCTCAGTTGCTTATCCTTTGTTAATCTATAACAAGTTGCTTAGACACGAATGTATGTGGGTTCTGGGGAATAATTTGGTTTTTCTCACCTGTAATATGTAAAACGTTTATTCATGTAGGGTATTGAGGAACTTATTGTAATCATTCACTTAAAGAAAAAATAGAACGTAACCACATTGTAATTTTCATGTTGCGTGAAAGATTTTGTTGGGATATATAAGCTGTGGGAGAAAAAAATAAATTGTTGGAGCTTGATGGAGCTTTGCTTCATCCACCAAATGTGTGTGTATGTGTGTATATATGTATATATGTATGTTTATATGCATATGTGTGTGTATATCTATATATACATATATATATATATAAAGTTGTTGGAATTTGTTGAGGCTTTACTTCATCCACCAAATATGTGTGTATGTGTATGTAAATGATGTATATGTATATGTATATATGTATGTGTGTTTTCCCCAGAGATTTTTTCAACATTCCCAGAGATTTTTTTCACTGGCCCCAGAAAATTAAGTTTAACTCCCTCAGAGAAAAGTCTGCTGAGTGATTAATTGCCAACTCCATGCCCCTCCTCAGTGTACCTGACCTGTCAAAGCTGGCTTTCAGCAATCACCCAAGTTCTTGAACCATCTGCATGCTAACTGATTCCAAATATCTACTTCTGATTACCAGCTTAGCACTAAGAAAACACAGCATCTTACATCAGTGCCTTGTAGGGCTGGGACAGAGGTCCTCTCCATGTCAAAGAGCAGTTTTAGGACAGGCAGAGCTGTACAGATGGACAAGCCTGGACGTCAATCTTAATTTTGTTTCTTAATACATGGCTGTGGACACTGGTCTTCATTTACACCAAGAACAAGTACCACAGAAGGTAATCACTGCAGAGCACTATAGGCAGCCCATCCTCTTTGGGATCAGCAGCTGAGCAATTTTACAAGGGACTTGTAAAAATCTTTGGAGAACCACAGGTACTTTATTCAGGGGTTCCTGATACCATTTTGATAATATTTGAAATACCACATCTTAGCTTTGCTGTGCTTAGATTTCTGCCCCGACAGATGGCTACTAAATCCTGAGAACCAAATGTAATATCATGGTAGTAAGCTTTCTCCCATTCACCTTCTTCACACTCTGAGGTGAATAAATGGGGGACGGCCAGAAATGTGGCTGCTTTGGTCAAAGAATGTGTAGGACAGTCGGAGACACTCAAACTCAGAGCACACCCTCCCTGCACACACACATCCTTTAATTTTATTTATTAAAAGGTTATAATAAAAGTAAGTGAATAGTATAGCAAACTAGATAATTTCTGGTCCAAAGGAAATTCCAATTCCCCAAACTCCATGAGGCAGTCCAAATAGCCAGAAATGAGCACAACTTGGACTATAGCAGGATTTCTGGCAGTTAGATAAAAACCAGCATTTCTCAGTTACTTGTGAAGACTGTTCCTAACAGGAGCAATTTCCCTTACCTCCAGCAGAAGGGACATATGGCTCTCCAATTAACATATACCTGTGGCACCTATCAAGGTCTACTCTGGTCTCCAGGCTCCTTCAGCCCCTAGGCACAAATTAAACATTTCAAAGCCCCCACACTGGTCTCCTGGCCCTTCCCTCCTCCCAGCTAAGCCCTCCTTATAACCCTTGTTCTTCTCCCTACGCTGCTCTATTCTTTGCTCATGCCTTTCTGCCTATATTCTCTCTATTCTCCATCCCCTCCTATTCTCTGCCCTCACAGATACCCCTGGCCATGCCGGCTGGGTCTGATGGCCATGCTCCCTCTATTTCTTCCTCCCTCTGCTCTGGAATTTTCCAGATACCTCTAGATATTTTCTTTTATTATTTTTTTATCTACATAAAAGCCTTCCCCTTAATCATACCATGGAATAGTCATGATGGTAGTTTCTTTACTGAACTCCACCACCACATACAGATAATAGCTCAAAGTCTGAAAAGAGTCTGTAAAGAGACTCTTATTACCACACTAGTCCCTTTAATTCTTCCTACTCCTGGAATTGCATTTCAATGAGCAAATACACTTAAACCTAAGTAATTGGAAAATAAGCTAGCAAGGCCGTTTAGCCCTATATTAAAATAATTACTTTATTCTAAAACTCCACTGTGGGATTTCATCATGCCAAACATCATGTGGGAGAAGAAGACACAGCTCTCTCTTTCAGACTGGTGGGGGACTCCTAACTTGCTCTCCTCCACTGAATTAACTGTACAAGAGAGGTTTACATGCAGCTCCTGGGAGATGCAGGCAGAGCGGCACCGACCCTGTGGAAGGCTCTGCATTTAAGTGTTCTTTCCCACAGCTCATTCTATCCCTAACATCCATTAAGCCACAAAATACACAACTAGTGAACACACAGACACTAAAGGAGTAGAAGTCAGGTTAAATTTGTGATTTTGCATGGATGAGAAAACACATGTAATTTTCTTAAAAAGCCACTCTGCTATTCCTCCATTGGGAGAAAGGAACCTATCATTCACAAGGCTATAATCATCAGGTAAGAGAAATGGCTCAGCAGGTAAAGTGCTGGCTGCCAAACCCGATGATAGCCTGAGGTCAGTCCCTACATGGTGGAAGGAAAGAACCAGCTTCCACAAGTTGTGTCCTGATCTGTGCACATACATAATACACATGCACACACACACTAAATAAGTGTCATTAAACTTTTAACAATTATAATTATCTCTGAAATATTCAGAGGGAGAAATTTTTTTAAAAAGTGAACTTTTATTTTTCACAATAATACATCATATACTGCTATGCATATTAGAGGAAGGAATTTTGAAGATATTCACATGTCTTGACAATAACAAAAATCACTGCAGTCCCGTCATGCACATGGCAATCACTGTTTACCTGGGACTTTTGTCCTGGTTCTAGTTTATGCTCTACCAGCCACAGTAGTTTTAGGACAAGACAGTGTACCTTGTAAAGAGACCTGAGCCTAAGGGTGGATAAGGCTCTCATACTAACCACAGCAAATAATGACAAGGGAATCTTCCTGATACACTGGAACATTGTCACAAAATGTAGGGTTCCACGGCTGGGGCATGGCACAGTGGGCAAGAGCACTTGCCAGGTAAGCATGAGAAACAGTTTAGGTACCCAGAGCCAATGTAAAAGTCAGGCCTGTGTGGTGGCTGCCTGTAATGCCAGCCGAAGCAGAGGATCCCCTGGGCATGCTGCTTAGCTAGACTAGCTGGAATTGGCAAGCTTTATATCCAGCAGGACATTCTGCCTCAATACATAAAGTTGACAGCAACTGAGGAAGACTGTCTACATCAATTCCTCAGCCCAAAGTGTACACACACACACACACACACACACACACACACACACCAAGAAGAAGACAAAAACAAGAAGAAGAAATAGCAAACAAAAAACTTTAACGACTATAGTCCATAAGTCCTTTTTTTTCTTTTTTTTCCTGAAACAGGGTTTCTTTGTGCAGCCCTGGCTATCCTGGAACTCTGTAGACCAGGCTGGCCTTGAACTCAGAGATCTACCTGCCTCTGCCTCCTAAGTGCTGGGATTAAAAGTGTGTGCCACCACACCCAGTCATTACAGGCAGTTTTGAACTGCCACATGGGTCCTGGGATTTGAACCTGAGTCCTTGGAAGAGTAGTCAGTGCTCTTAACCATTGAACCATCTCCCCAGCCCCAGTCCATAACTCTTCTTTATCTGACACAAACACTTGTTTCTGAGGAAGAAAAACAAAAAGAGTACATCTCTGGGAATTGCCTCCTGCTCTGGCAGAACTCCACTGCAGTCAGTTAAATGCAGAAGAACCATGATCATCTGATCTAAATTTGTTTTAAAGACCATGACAGTTTACACACAAAGGAAGTATGGCAAAATGCACTTTTATATCTACTGAGCCTAAAACTTAAAGTAACAACAGCACTTTTATTTTTTTATTTTTATTTATTTATTTTTTAAAAAGATTTATTTATTACGTATACAGTGTATAGTCTGCAGGCCAGAAGAGGGCACCAGATTTCACCATGGATGGTTGTGAGCCACCATGTGGTTGCTGGGAATTGAACTCATGACCTCTGGAAGAGCAGCCAGTGCTCTTAACCACTGAGCCATCTCTCCAGCCCACAACAGCACTTTTAAAAAGCCCAAGAAGTTTAGAGTGAGAGACAAAGCAGGACTTTTATAAAGTTCACTTACACAGGAAAGTTCATCAAATATCTTTCTGAGTTCGTTTTTTTTTTTTTTTTTAATCCACCCCTTAGTAAAGATATGTAATTCCAAGTAAAACTTGCTAATTTGTGTGTTTTGGGTTTCCATAGTGTGACATCTGATCAGACTATGGAGGATCTGTTTTATTCTGTTAATTGGTGGATTCTCTATCCTCCTGGAGAAATGATCCAATCCAGGTCAAATTAAGATATTTAAAGGCAGGTTTATTAGATAGGAGACAGAAAGAGAATCAGTGTGAGCATGCATAAAGAGACAGAGAGAGAGAGAGAGAGAGAGAGAGAGAGAGAGAGAGAGAGACAGAGAGAGATAGGGAGAGAGAGGATGGGAGAGAGGGAGAGATGCCAAAATGTCCTAATTATATAGGAAAGGGCTTCTGGGGGAAGGGCATGCCCTGTACCGTGTAGAGACTGAGGCATGCTGGGAGAGCCTGGAGAACAGGTCCCACGTCTGAAGTCCTAACAATATGTTTACATATGTATATATACACATCACATCCATATGTTTCAGAACTCTTCAAAGTCTTTAATAGGCAAGCACATCACGGATCTGCAGCAGAGCTGGCACAGCAAGACCTAACAAAGTGCTCCCAGCATCAGGTTAGGAAATGCTAGACTCTTAAATATAAATGAACATCATACAGGCATATAGAATGGTGATAACTCTTGCCTCCAATGAACAGCCATTTGAGTCTGACATTCCTCAGTTTGTCTAGAGTTATGCATTCTACTCTCACACGAAAATCTACACTTTTCCTGTGCATAAGCAAACATTAGAGTCTAAGCCTACCACTTAAAGCAGCTTGCAACTATTACAAACATTTACATGTTTTTTCTTCCCTGCTTAGAATAGAGTTCAAAGGAAGAGGTTTGCTCCCATTCTCTTGATCTTCTGGTTGTTTACAGACTTATGTAAACTACGGGTATTCTCTGCCCAGTTAAGATGACAAGCATGCCTTTTTTTGTCTAGGCAAAGGAGACCTTGGGGAGACAGGGGTGACAGAAAAGGGAGTGTTTTTGAGGCTGTGCTTATTCCTAACTCTCCTGGCATTTGCCCTGGAATGGAGCTCTCCAGAGAAAACATCACCTCTGCTCTCCAGCAATTTACCAATCCAGTAATCTACCAACTCCAGGGGATTTGTTTGCTTTCTGCATCTAATTATCCGGGTGGTGAGAAACTGAGAGGAAAGTGTAGGCTGGACACAGACTCTTTCCCCCAGGATCACCCTGCAAATCTTGTGTCCTGTGAGGCAGCCAAATCCTTGCAGAACTCCTGCGAGGATCACAGGGAGAGAACTGTGACTCAGCTCCCTACAATCTACCTAGCAGGCTGTACCTGAGTATCACGATCCATCTTTACCCACAGGTGACGAGGACACAGACCACCTATTCTGTTGCTATCCTCACATTCTGCTCGGCCAGGGAGAACTGTAGGGGTTAGATAAACTAGATTTAGAAAATATATAGGAGTTTCTGATACTGTCTCTTAATTCGGGGCCTGAAGAGCATTATCAGCATGAAGTCAGCAAAAACAGGAAAGACTTAATAGACTGAAAAACAAGGTTGAAGTCAGGAAAAACAGGAAACACTTAATAGACTGAAAAACAAGGTTGAAGTCAGGAAAACAGGAAAGACTCAATAGAATTGAAGAAACAAAGTATCTGGCCTGACATTGTTTTCAGCTGCTAAGTGGGCGGAGCCCAAATTAAGCTGAAACAGAGTTCCTCCTATTTGAGGACAGTGCGTGGAGCCCAGAGGAGAAGAGGCCCCTGATGCTAGAGAGCTCCAAGAGTCCTGCTGAAAAAAGGGCTGGCCATTGATGGTCAGCTCTCTCCCTGAAGCAGAAAGAAGCCGGTGAGCAAAGAAAGCCTGAGCAAGACACCAAAATGCCAAGGACTGGACCCTGTGGCTCAGCTTTTGCCTAGAGGGGTTTGATCTGTCTGATCAGTGGCCTAGGGGAAACTGTGCCTGGCTTTAAGGACTGAGGCAGAGCAGCTGAGTTCCTGATTCAAAAGAAGTAAGTTGGCCTGCAGACGGCTGGGGTCTCCCACAGAGAAGAAAGCATGAAGCCTTATTTAAGGTGAGACTGCAATAACCAACTTACCCTGACGAACCTGCATCTGAGAGATCCAGAAAAAGGACTGCTAAGTGCGTTAAAGAATCTGCAACAAAGACTGTGTTCCTGACGACTGAGGACCTGCCCCAGAGACTGTATCATTCTAAAAGGTTATGAAAGTAGTTGTTATAATTATCAATAGGTTTAGTGGATAGGTTAAAGGGGTTGTAGGAATTTATAGGATTAATAGTTAAGGAATTGTTGGTGTTTGTTATAAGTGAATTTAGTAATAAATAAATAAGAGTTAAATAATAATTTAAAAGATCTGTTACAGAGAACCCGTATGGGCTCGCCTATGATTCCAGCTTTTGCTTCCTCACTAAGCAGTGCTTTGATTGAATTCTCTCGAAATAAGCTTCCTTATGTATCATCTGCTTCCTTCTAGGACCCTGACCAAAGCAACTGAGAAGAGGTTTTCTTGATTGTGAACTGTAACAATGTTACTGAGAGAAGGAAGATGTTAAAAATGATAATTAGAAACTTTGGAGACAGATGGCTCAGTGTTAGAGGACTTGCCTAGCATGTGCAAGGCACTGGGTTCGATCTTCAGCACTGGAAAAATAATAGTAATAATAACAATTACTAATAGCATCCTGTCCAGTTCAGGATACAGCTCTGATTTTCATCACTTGAACTAACAAGAGAGCAACTTCCACCTAAGAAGAAAGCAGAAGCCAAAACATCTGAACTAAGAATCCTTGACTTTTTCTTCAGTAAAGGGCTCAATGTGTACCTCTCTCCATGAGAACTCTATGGCAGGAAAAGTTTATTCCTGGTAGCACATCTTCCAAGTCAGTGTCATGTAAATTGTTCTGTATAAACTGTCTCACATGGTAAGGTACACACTGCTATTACTTCTATTTGTCAGACAATAAAATTGAGACCCTAGTGTACACCATAACTTGTGCAGCTCAGGGGCAGAACACTTGCCTAGCATGCATGTGGCCTTCCATTTGATCCCTAGTGCCACAAACACACACTTTCCCCCCCCCCCCCCCCCACTGAGTGCTACAGTTTGAATAAAGAAAATAAAAAAACGAAAAAACATTCTCCATAGTCCCATGTGATTGATTATTCCCTTGGTTCCCAGCAGGTGGTTTCATGGTGTCCAGAGCATGTGGCAGGGACTCCTCACCTACACACATCTTGGTGCAACAGGAAGCAGGGCCTGGTAAATTTCAAGACATCAGCCTATGACCCAGTTCCTCTGTGGACCATCTACAACCTCCCAAAACACCACCTGCTACTATGTCTGGCTTACTGGGATGGGCTGCGTCCTCTCAAACCATGAGCCCTTATAAGTTCTCCCTTTTAAGTTGTTTCTTGTCAGGTATTCAGCCACAGTGACATGAAAGATAACACTCACAGATACATGTCTATTGCATATATGCATGTATATAGTGTAAGGATTGTTGGAAGGCATGTATGTGGCTGGTATATGGCGGAACCAGGATCTGAACGTATGACTATAGGACCTGAGTATCCATAAACAGTACAGAGAGTGTGTGCCTCCTCCCCATGAAGGCTTGGGAAGAAAGTGGAAGACAGTGGGAGGTGAAGGGAAGCTCAGCCTCCCTCCCTAACAGCCCCAGCTGCTCCAGCTGCCTCACATCCAGGAGACTGCCCCACAGTGAAAATGGAGTTGTGGGGCATTTAACAGCCACATAAGCCACAGAGACAAAAGCAAACTGAAGAGATGTTTATGAAAACAAAATGCTATAAAGAACTGTGGTTCATAAATATAGATTCCTTGGTGAACTATGCTGGCAGGCAATTTTATCAAATTCCAGAGCAAATCTTGTCTGAATCTTTGACTGCCCATGCAGGATCATTCTTAATGCTTGTGGAATCTAACAGCGTACTGCATGAGAGAAAATGTTATCTAAGCATTAAAAATGATCTAGAAACAAACGTCACAATATTTTTGAGAAGGAAAACAAAACACTGTTAAAACTGTGGGGATATCTATGGGACATCCTAGTGTCACTCATAGAGCAACTAGCAGTAATTCTTGTCACTTTCAAAGGAAAACAATCCTTTGGCCAAATAGCACAAACACCAAGAACATACATCTTTCCAATACCATCCCAAACAGCCCATGATATGGTGCTTGTTGGCAGAGCCATCTTCTACCTACAGTGAAAACCAGAACTCCATCCTATGCCTACTGAAGGTTTAACAAACCAGACTGTCTGTGGTTTCTGGCGGGGAACTCCCAGCCTGGTCCCATATCAGGCCAAAAACACATGCTCCTCCACCAGAAAATATGTGCTAAGTCAGTCAGTGCAGAAAAGGGTGGAATACAGACTGGGAGATCTGTTCCCTGGAGCCAGGAAGGGCTGTTTTAAGGAGCCTGGGCCCTGGCCAGGCAGTGGGGAGGGTGGTGTGGAAGAGGCGGCAGCTCTTGGGAGCAGCCACAAGCAGACCTAGCCGGATAGGTGGCAGCAAGGCAGGAGCTAGTACTCAGATACAAGGCCAGGCTGCCAGCGGTAGGACACCTAGCTAGGTGGTGGACAGTTGGGAGCCTGGGGCCCCTGTGAGCCTGGTCAGCCAGGCAGCCGGCTGCAGTGGCAAGGAAGAGCGCTTCCCCCATGCCTAAAATAAGCAGTCAGGCAGTCGTGTTGGGCGCATGGAGAAAGGGAGAGGTTTATTTCTTTAATCAGGGGCATTATATAACTTTGGGCAGTGGGATGGGGTTTTGGAGGTGATTGTGTTTGATTCGCTGGGTATCATTCAATCAAAAGAAAGAAAACCCAGTATCTAATTAACTCATGGGCAGTGAGGGTGGGGGAAAAACTGCAGGGAGGCTAGAGGTATAGACAAATGTCATTGGCTAGAAGCCAGGGCATTGACAGACCTCATTAGCATGGGGAAGTCACTCGGCAGGTTTCTTATTGAGGGGGAAGGGTTGGGCCACGTGACACTCCTTAACTTAGAGAATCTGGGGATCCTCAGAGCAGAGGGAAGAGGGGGATCCGTTGAACAAAAGGAGATCGTCATTCTGGCGCCATGCTCAGAGGCTTTCCTGCAATCCCATCAGCAGAAATTCCCTACATGAGACCCTGAGACATTACAGGCCAGCACATCGCTCAGGGAAGGCACAGTGCAACAGGCATTTGGTGGCAAAATCATTAGCAGTCTGGAGGCCATGGTTGAACCTGGATTCTCATTCTGTTTCACATAACAATTACTTCCTCTCTACTGAAATCCACCTTCCTCTTACTGAGGAGTTAAGATGTGTGGGCGGTGGGATGAAAGATTCAGCTGCATGAATATCAAACACAGCAGCAATTGGAGGAGAAAATACATTAACAGGGAAATGGTACTTGTATGAAGCAGACAGAAAGCAACACTTTAAGATGCACCATCAAATGGTTTCACAGTGTGAATCATCAGCCATGTCACCAGCCAGTCTGTTTATACATTTTCCCAAAGCAATCGAAAACCACTGAAGATGCTAGCTTTTGAACTGGACAACCACATGTATATTCGGTCTGCAGACAAAGCTGGCTGCGGGGATAAAAGGATCTCAAAGAGGATCTGAGTGAGCCAAAAGTGATCAGCTTGAAAGTCTGGCTTACCAGTAGAGTCGGTCCTAGAAGCCCTGCCGCTTGCCTGCTCCTCAGCGCTGATGAGCTGCAGGTCTGTGTATGAAGGAGCAACACTAGGACTGCTGGTGTCCTCAGAATGGGTGGTCCAACTGCTCTCGGATGTCAAAGGGCATCTTCTCAAAGAGTCAAAGGAAGGGCATGTCCAGCAGGGCATGGTCAATGTGAGGGCTGAGAACACATAAAAATCCAAGAAGACACGATGTAAATAGCTGTCTTTCGCTTACATTTAGCACTTGTCTTACTCTGATGTCACTCAGGTTGTATGTAATGGCAGCCACCATAAAAGGCAAGGAAGTACTTGGGATGAGGACAGAGAAAATGGATCGACTGAGATCTCACAGAACTGAACTAAACAAAACAAAACAACAACAACAACAAAAATCAAAACCCAAACAAAACCAACACACACACACACACACAGAAGCCAAAAAAAAAAAAAAGAAAGAAAAGAAGAAAAAAAACCCAAAAAACAAAAACAAACAAGCAAGCAAACAAACCAAAAACCCAAACCAACAACAACAGTTGGTAGGGTGGTTTGACTAAGACTGGTCCCCATAGACTCATATGTTTGAAAGCTTGGTCCTTAGTGGAAGGAACTTCTTGGGAAGGATAAGGAGGCATGGTCTTCTGGAGTGGGTGTGACCTCACTGGAGGAAGTGTGTCCCTGGGGTACGCTTTGAGGTTTAAAAAACCCAAACCCAGAATCTAATACCCCCCCCCCACTCTGTCTTTCTGTCTCTGCTTGCAACTTGGAGATGCGATGTAAGCTCTGAGCTACTCCTCCAGTGCCATGTCTGCCTGCTTCCCAGCATGTGATCATGGACTAACTCTGAACTTATAAGCAAGGCCCCAATTAAATGCCTTCTTTTGTAAGATTGCCTTGCTCACGGTGTCTCTTCATAACAATAGATCAGAGACTTAGACATTGGGTAACGTGTTCACTGTTTAACCCTGAGAACCTGAGTCCGATCCTAAGCACCCACATAATAAATAAAATAGGATTGCATATGCTTGCGGATAATCCCAGCACTATGGAGACAGAGACGGGATCTCTAGGGCCTGCCAGCCAGCCAGGCTACTCTGATTAGAGCACTGGGTCCCAGTGAGAGATCCTATGGTCTGACAAAAATGAGGGATGGTTCTGTTAACCTGTGGCTTCACTACATATAGACATATATATATATAAGAATACATACTGTATACATACGCACATAAAAGAAGATTGAAACTTGGGTCTCAGGACCCTCAAGTTTAAAAAAAGAAAAAACTAAGGGTGTATGAGCAACTCTACGGCTTAATTTTATTTCTAAATTTAGATTTCAGTTTCATTCAGGACCAAACTACAGAATTCTTGCAACTTCACTTTGACCCAGGCATTTCCTCCATTTTAAGTAGCATATCAATAAACTTAAGAAAATGTACCAATTTACATTGCAAAACCAGATGCAGAACAAGTTTTGTTAAGAGCAGACAGATACACATGGGCATGCAAGATGCTTCTGCTTGGGTCAAGTCTAGCAACAGCTGGAAGTTCCGTACACTGCTACATACACAGTGGAGACATGTACTAGGGCAGCCTGGTTGCAGACACCAAGAAGAAAATATCTTTGAAGGGAAGTGCACAGGCCTTTGCTTAATCTCCTTGGCTCAGAGCACTAATTGATCTCTCAAAAATCAGGGTGGTTTTGTGTGCATGGGTGTGTGTGTGTGGGGGGGGGGGGGTCTTTTTCCTTTTTTAAATTTCTATTTATTTAGTTATTTATTTTGGTTTTTCGAGATAAGGTTTCTCTGTGTAGCCCTGGCTGTCCTGGACTCACTTTGTAGACCAGGTTGGCCTTGAACTCACGGAGATCCACCTGCCTCTGCCTCCTGAGTGCTGGGATTAAAGGTGTGTGCCACGCCCGGCTCTTTTTCCTTTTTAAATAAAACTTCTTAGTTGTCTTCATTTATTCTTAGTTAACTGCCTAACATGAGTTCTCTACAGTGCTGCATAATAATTATACATAATAATGATTGTACCATTGCAATTTTACCATCAAGTGCTAGAAAGATAGTGAACAGATAATGAGGAACAAATGCAAATACCATTTACTAAGTATCTATTCAAAGGTCAGGCGCCTTTATACATGTTTTAGAACAATCCACTGATATTGGGAGTAGGTAGTTGTTTCTTACACAGGGGCAAACCAACACAAATGTTAAGAAACCTACAAGAGCATACAGTCAGTTATCTTGTCTGAAGCACCAAAGATACAGTTGGGCTAAGAGACAGAAAGGGAAAATTGAAATTTCAGAAGAAATAGATAATAAAAATTATAATAAATAGATAATAAAAATTATAAAAATAAAACAAAGGAGAATTTATATTCCTCCTCCTCCTCCTTCAGTTTTTTGAGACAGGGTTTCTCTGTGTAGCCCTGGCTGTCCTGGACCCACTCTGTAGACAAGGTTGGTCTTGAACTTACAAAAGATCTTCCTGCTTCTGCTTCCTGAGTTCTGGGATTAAAGGTATGCGCCACCACTCCCAGCATGAAAATCTGTATTCTTTATTCTCTTGGGCTTGTATGATCTACGTCTTTGCACTGTGCGCTTGTAGCTCCTATTCTTTCAAACTATTATGCCTCTGCAAATCACTCGTAAGCTCCACAAACACCAGGCTCCCTTCTATTCTACTTGTTTATTTTTTAGCATCATCACTGTGCGATCCGATATATCCCTGTCTTCAGCTAGAATTGGAGATCTCTAGGGAGTAAGGACTTTCATCTGTTTTGCTCACCTCCTAGAATGCTGCCTGCACAAGGCAGATACTCATTACTTTTTGGTTATGTCAGAAGAAGAACTGTAAGTCATTCCTTAACAGGCTGTACTAAACATAGACTGTCAAAACCAAACCGTGACCTGTACACAGAGAAAAAAGGATATGTGAACAAATAATGAAAGAGAAAGCAATGATAGGTTGTAAAATCTTATTATAGGGCTGTCAGTGTCTAGATTAGGATCAGGTACTTTGAACTACCATGGAAATTAGCACTTAGGGAAAGTATATTAACATTATTTAATGCGAAACATAAAACTATCAAGAAAGTAAAAAACTACCAGAGGCAAATGAAATCTGGAACTAAAAACATAAACAAAGCCTAGCTGGTTTTCATACCCTTAGGACTGCTGAACTAACTAACTGATCTGCTGATGAGTCTGAGTATGTATGGCTCATGTGAAAAAGATAAATGAGAATGAACCTACAATCAATCCAAGACGGACAACCTAACAAGACATCAGATGCCATATGTGGGAATTCTCCAGAGGCTAAATGGGGTAAATCAGTCTGCCTTATATTTGGGTTCAAAGGACTAGGAAAACAAAATTTTTCTGATATAAAGGTGTACATGAGGATTTGTGTGTAGAACTATTTGTATTTATACTAAAGACAAAGGGAAAATCTTAATAGTATCAAAGGAAAATGGATTACTTTCAAAAGTGGACCTCCTCAACATGGAAAGAAGTCAATGAACATGTCAGCAAACTGAATACAGAAGAAGCATCAGGATAGGACTTTATCTACGGTGTTCTATTTTCTTTTCTATGGCTGTGATAAAACACTCCAACCAAAAGCAATTAGGGGAGAAAAGGGCTTATCTCAGTCTCTAATCCATCACTAAGGGAAGTTTGGGATGGAACTCAAACAGGAATTTGAAGCAGAACCATGGAGGGATGCTGCTGGCTGCCTGCTCCGGTCTATGTTTAGCTAGCTTTCTTATGCAGCCCGGGGCCCCGTGCCCAGCAAATAGTACTGGCCACAGTGGGTATGGACCTCCTGCACAAAATAACAACTAAGAGAATCCTCCACAGACATACCCACAGGCCACTCTGGTCTAGGCCATTCCTCAATTGAGACCCCTTCTCAGGACGACTAAAGGTAACTAGGACACGGAGAAATGTCTTCACTAAGCAAGGGAAAAAACAAACAGAGAATGCATATTCTTTATAGCTACACCTAGAACCTTCAAGACCAGTTGCCACAAGTTGCAACATGAAGCAAGTTTTAGAAATGCCAAAAAAAAATTGCTATACAGAGCAGAATACTGATCATAATGTGACTTAGTATTCATATAAACTAGTTGCTTAAATAACTAGTACCTGGATTTCTAAATTTGATAAAAGATCCTTTGAAATTTTAGAAATAGAAATAGACTTTTAAATGACTCTAATCAAACAGGAATAGGAATCCAAAGAACATTAGAAAATACTGTGTGTAACCATGTCAAGAATACAGGTAAGCTGAGCATAAGAGTGCACATCTATAGTTCTATACCCAGGAGGTAGACGTAGAAGGAGTGCCCAGCCTTAGCTACAAAGGAAGACCTTTTCTCAAAATAACTAAAAAAGAACGTGCATTTACTATCAGAGAAGGTGGAATTTATCATGATAGAAGGAAAAAAAAATTAGAGGACAGCCTGATCTACAGTGAGAGTTCCAGGATAGCCAGGGCTGTTTCTCAAAAAAACAACTGGTCTACAAAGTGACTCCAGGATAGCCAGAGATACACAGAGAAACTCTGTCTCGAAAAACCCATACAACAACAACAACAAAAACAAAGAAACAAACCAAAACAAACAAAAAAAGATCAGCCAAAATACAACAAACAAACCAACCCATGGAATGGCACAGAAAGGAAATTATATGTGTGTGTGTGTGTGTGTGTGTGTGTGTGTGTGTGTGTGTGTGTGT
>CAJQZJ010032499.1:2536253-2610040 GCA_907164525.1 Lophiomys imhausi | reverse complement strand
TGTGTGTGTGTGTGTGTGTGTGTGTGTGTGTGTGTGTGTGTGTGTGTGTTAACTACCAAAGATTTAAAAAACGCATATAAGTAAGACTCTCTGACAAGGCTAATTGTGATGAAAAATCTGTCAGGAAAAAAGGCACAAAACAGGGCTGGAGAGATGACTCAGCGGTTAAAAGCACTGGCTGCTCTTCCAGAGGTCATGAGTTCAATTCCCAGCAACCACATGGTGGCTCACAACCATCCATAATGAAATCTGGTGCCCTCTTCTGGCCTGCAGATATACCTGCAGACAGAACACTGTATACATAATAAATAAATATTAAAAAAAAAGAAGAACAATAGAAAAAAAGGCACAAAATAACTGTGAATAAAAATGGGGAAGAGAGGGCTAGAGATTAGCACAGTTGGTAGAGTACGTGCTTAGCATGTATGGCTGAAGCTCTAGATTTGCTGCCCAGCACCATGTAAAACAAGCATGGTGGCTCAGAGCTGTAATCCCAGCATACAGAGGCAAGATGATTAGCGGTTCAAGTTCATCCTTAGCTACAAAGCACGTTTGAAGACAGTTTGAGGTACTGTATAGAACCTCCTCAAAAAAAAAAAAAAAAAAAGCAAACAAACCATAGGGCACAAAAATAGTTCTGAGGTATAAGTACCATAATAGCATATTGAGATGTTAATAAGTCAATGGGGTAAATAATGAATATCCTTACACTAATAAATGTGAAAATAGATAAAATTGTATAAGTCCTGGGACTGATATCTTTTAAAAACATTCATGAAGAAAGTTAAAACTTTGATTTGTCTAATAACTATGAAATGAAATGAACCAGTACTTACTGTGTTTCTATAAGCAAGGTTTCTGGCTAGGTATACTTGCTGAAAAGGTCAAACCTTAACAGCAAAAAGGAAGTTTCCATTTTCCAGTAATTATTGCAGAGTATATAAAGAAGGCCCACTCACCAACTTGTTTTATGAGGTTAGTGTCTCCTTACATTAAAACCTGACAATACAGACCCAATATAAAGCCAATTAAATGAGAACTGCAGGCTAATTTTAATTGTGGACATGGATTTAAGACTCCCAAACATTATTTCAGAGGCTCTTGTGATTTATTGAAGGGAGCATTACATCATGACTAAATTGGACTCACTCTCCTCATACAAGGTTGGTTAAATACAGTGTTTCTCAATCTCTTTTCACTATTGTTTTCCTAAGGAGTTTTGTCAGATATTTTTTTCTTCAGTCCCTCCCTTCCTCCCTCCTTCTCATCTCTTTTAAATTTTATTTTTTTATGTGTTTGGTTGTTTTGTATGTATGTACATTTGTGTACCCCATGTGTGCCTGGTGCCCACAGAGGCCAAAAAGGACATTAGATCCCCTGGAACTGGAGTTACAAACAGTTAAAAACTTCCATGTGGGTGCTGGGAATTGAACTGGGTACTCAGGGGGACTAGCCAGTGTTCTTAATCACTGAACTATCTCTTCAGCCTTTCTCTCTGTATCTTTTTAAAGAAAAGATGAAGCTAATTTATCTGTGTGTGTATGTTCATGTGTGAGTGCAGATTCCCAGAGGCCAGAAGACAGTGGGGGGCTCCTTTGCATGCATAGGAAGCATATGATGTTGGTGCTGGGAACTGAACTCCAGTCCTCTGACAGAATAGGTGCTTCTAACCACTGAGCCATCTTTCCAGACCTTACAGTCACTCTCTTTTCTGAACTACCTCTTCCAGTAGAATATCACAACAAGGAAATACATATTGATCTAACCTAACGAACTCAGCCACACTGTCCTCAACTTATATATGTATGTGTTTAGTTCTGTAGTGTTAGCAATGTGAAACTTGATGCACCATGACTGCAGTAAAAATAAAGAAACAGATCCATGACTAGAAAGATCTGTCACGTTATCCTTTAATAACCACACACTTGATGACACCAGCTCCCTGTGGCTCCATCT
Source organism: Lophiomys imhausi (assembly GCA_907164525.1). Lineage (NCBI taxonomy): Eukaryota > Metazoa > Chordata > Mammalia > Rodentia > Muridae > Lophiomys > Lophiomys imhausi. The sequence continues at coordinate 2,608,084 of CAJQZJ010032499.1, read as the reverse complement.
TCTGTTCCTAACCTCTAGCAACCACTAATGTGGCTTTTATTTTCATAGTTTTGCTCTGTCGAGAATAATATGTAGATGAAATCATGCACTCTATAACTTTAAGAGTTGGTTTTCATTACTCCACATAACATCTCTGAGACACAACCAAGTTGTTGTAGGTATTAACAATCCATTAGTTTTTATTGATGAGTAGTATGCTGTGGCATGGACAATACCACAGTTAGTTTAACCACCCATCATCAAATATATCCATCCATTAAAGGACATCCAAGCTGTTTCCAGTTCTGAGTACTATAACAAGCTGTTATGAACATTTGTACATAAGTTTGCATGAAAAGAAACTTTCATTTCCACAGAATAAATACATTTTTTAAGAGTACAGTTGCTGGGTGACATGGTAATTACATGTTCAGTTTTATATGAAATTATCAAGCTGTTTTCCAAAGTGATTGTAGCATTTTATAATCCCATTGGTGACACATGAACGAACCAATTTCTAAGCACTTAATATTGTCATTGTTTCTTAAATTTAGTCTTTTAAAAATATGTGTGTATGCACCTTTGATGCCAACCCTTGGGAGGCAGAGACAGGCACATAGGATTTATGCTGATTTAAGTTTAAAAGCCACTTGCAAAAGGCAAGCTGAAATTTAAAGTGAATGTCCTTTGTGATCTCAAAATATATACACTTAAAGGTATATTTAATTCCAAAATTTCAAAACAATTTTTTTAAAATCTCAATTGAAAAATAATATTTTTTATATTGTCAAAAAACCCAATTTGCTCTAGGAAATATATTACCTGACAAAAAAGTAACACCTCAGAGTTAGGATTAGGGCAGGGTTCTGTTATTATCCTTCCAGAAGATTAAAAGCATCCAACTAAAGAGTCCAGGAACAACTGGACAACCGAAAGTTCTGAAGAAAAGGGAGCAGACACCAAAGAAGACAAGAAAAGTAGCCCAGATGATCCAGCTTCAGAGACTGTCTCAATAGCTATTTCCTCTCAAATTTACATCCAGAACAACTTCAAAACAACTAGCTAAGATGATCCAGCCTCATAAACTGTCCTAGCCAGGACTTCAGTAAAGCCCTGAACTTTCCCAGCCAAAGTTCAACTTCTGACTACAAACTTCTCAAGACATTTAAATAGCTGAGCACAAAAAGACTGGACCAAAAAAAAAAAAAAAAAAATGTTCCTATTAACTTGCTTAACCATTTTTCCATTCCTATTTTGGCCTCCAAACAGGTTTCCTATGTCCCACATCAGCAGGAAGCAATTTTAAGAGAGTGACATCCCATTCCCAGAAGGTGGGGTGGGTGATATTTTTGGTCATTTGATGGGTTATAGATGTTTGTTGTTATTTAGGGGGACTGGTTACAAGTTGTTAAGTGGTCTTGTTAAACAAGGTTTAGGAGGTTAGACCCAGGGATTTCTCTCTTTTTCTTTTCTCTATCCTTCTTTCTCTCTTATGTATGGGAAAAGACTTGAAAAGAAAAAAAGAAGATATAGAAATGACATAGGAATAATTAAGAAAAAGGGGGTAGATTATTGAATATGCACTTCTATCTTTGTATATTGATAGAAAATTAAGGTTCTGTTTGGCTACATTGGTATAGATCTTTATATATGGATACAAATTAAGGTTAACTGTTTTTATGGTATTGTACCTATGAAATTCTTAAAAATGCAATGTGAAGTAGTAGGCCTTTTGATTGTAACTATCACAAACTGTTTGGGATAATTAAGAAATGCAAACTAATAGCCATTTAAACTTGTCGTTTTGTTAGCTACTAGTTCAATGTTATCACAGATGTTTTCTAAGTTAATCAGAAATCAAGTTGATAAGAATCAAGCAACATGGGGGCTAGAGAGGTGGCTCAGAGGTTAAGAGCACTGGCTGTTCTTCCAAAGGTCCTGAGTTCAATTCCCAGCAACCACATGGTGGCTCATAAACATCTATAATGAGATCTGATACCCTCTTCTGGAGTGTAGGCATACACGCGGGTAGAATACTGTATACATAATAAATCAATAAAACTTAAAAAAAATCAAGCAACATTTGCTTATTCAAATATACAGAGATAGATCTCAAAAACCTCAAGAGATCTGTAGAATATGGCACTTAAAGTTCTTAGCCTAAGATTTTTTTTTTTGATATTGAGACATGTTAGCTCCTGACAGCATCCCCCTCATTCTACTCCAAGTAGATGATGAGCATCAAAGAATCTCCATTTGGAGATGGCTGCATTAGTGGCAAGCTAGCCATTAGGCAAGAAAAATCCCTTGTTTCAGCTGTAGACAGAATGCTGTCTGAAAAGGACAAAACTTGGAAGCATGTAAGACAACAGCCTAGTTCTGCCAAGATGGGGTAGGCAAGTCCTTCATAATTTCTGCTCTACAATCAATGTCTGTCAAAAGGCTGAAGATAGATACTCCAGCATTATAGAGAGAAATTGGGGACTGTCCAGGCAGCCAGTTGTCTGCCATTTCTTAGTTTTGGAAGCTGTTTGCTCTGCACTTCCTGTTTATTCAGATATATTTATCCTTCTCAGGTCTCTGATGTGGTTGAAGACTAGTTATAGTTTCACAGCTAAGTTTTAAGTTGTTTAGGAATTAAAAGAATGTTCTAGGTCTAAGAAGATTTTTTTTTAAGTTGGTAATGCAAGTTAGTATGAAAACTGAGTTAGATACAGACTTTAAACTCATAGAGATAGATAGATAATAGAAGATTACTATTAGTTGCCAAATATAGACTGGGCATTGAGAATATAAGTTATACCTTATAATTTTTATAATTGTTGCATAATTCTTTTATTGTTTCATATTATATTTATTGTTATAAGTAAAAGAGCCTTTTATTGTACTAAAGGGGGAGACATTGGGGGGAAGAACATATTAAAAAATATGTGTGTGTATGTATGAGTGCACATACACATTTATGTGTGGGATTTGGGGTACACATATGACATGTGTGTAGAGGTCACAGGACAACCCTGGGTGTTGGTTTTTCCTTCTACTCTGAGATAGGGTCTTAATGAGCCAGACTACCTAATTGGTGAGCCTTCAGGTATTCTGTCTCTACCTTCTATTTTACCAAAGAGCACTGGGATTACAGACACGACCTATTGCATCCAAGTTTATGTGGGTTCTGGGGATTCGAACTGAGGTCTTCACACTTGTATAGCAAGAGGTTTCCACTAAGGCATTCCCTAGCCAATACAGTCTTTTTGAAAAATGAATAGTGATAGGTTCTTTTAATTTGCACCCATTAATGGTTTATAACACTAAACATCTTTTTGTTTCCTTATTTACCATCTCTATAGATGTGTATCTTATTTGCAAATGTGTTTATATCTTTTGCCTGTTTTTAAATTGAACTGTTTATTGCTGAACTTTTCTTGTTTATTTTTTTAAGATTTATTTCATTTGATTTTATTTTATGAGTGTGTGTGTTGCTTACATATATGGAGTCAGGTCCCCTGGAACTGGAGCTGTGGATGGTTGTGAGCCACCATATGGGTCCTGGGAATTGAACCCAGGTCCACTGGAACAGCAGCCAGTGCTTTTAACCACTGAGCCACCTCTCTGCGCCCCCCTCCTGTGTGTGTATGTGTGTGTGTTTTCCCATGCCATAACACATGTGGAGGGAGGTCAGAGGACAACTATCAAGAGTAAGTTGAATAATGTAGGCTCCAGAGATTGAACTCAGGCTGTTATACTTGTTTGTAATCAAACAGTGTTAAGAAACCAGGGTATTTATGTGCAAAAAAAAAAAAAAAAAAAAAAAAAAAGAGATTAAACTGATGCTGCATATTGTATAGAGGAAACCAACTCTAGGTAAATGAAACATCAGGATGTGAAAGGCTACACAAGAAATATGGCAGAAGACAATGGTCAGATGCACTTATTACTATGAAATAGCAAAGATTAGATTTCTTAGCCAAGTGCAGAAAACATTCAGCAAAAAATAAGTAAATAAAACAAAGACCATTTACAATGTAGAAGGAAATACCTACCACCCATTAGACTCACCAGGGATTTCTAGAAACCTTCAAGAAAAAAATAAATCAGAGAGAAGCTAAAAGGACTATACTAAAGAAGGCATTTTAAGAAATTACAAAAACATGCACACAAAAATGAAGAAAGATAAACTCTACTTCATTTCTAATCTAGAAAATGCCAGTTCAAACCACATCAGAAACCCTGACTCAGCTGCTCGTGGTATTCACACCTATAAACCCAGCTGTCTCTGTTACCCCATCAGTGGGAAGATGAAAGCATCCTATAAGGTAGGCGTTTCCCTCCTACTTTCTTATGCAAGAGAACCAGTTGCATGCGCTCACCAGGCTGTAGGTTACGAGAAAATAGGAAAACATAAAGAAGCCCCAGGAAGCCGGGCGGTGGTGGCCCACGCCTTTAGTCCCAGCACTCAGCACTCGGGAGGCAGAGGCAGACGGATCTCTGTGAGTTCGAGGCCAGCCTGGTCTACAAAGCGAGTCCAGGACAGCCAGGGCTGTTACACAGAGAAACCCTGTCTCGAAAAACCAAAAAAAAAGAAGCCCCAGGAGATGTAGCTTAGTTGGTGGAGTTCCTTGCCTAACATGTAGACGGCTTGCATTTGCAGACTTAGGTTCAGTCCCTAGCACCACCTAAAGCCGAATGTGGTGGTCCACAAAATCTATGACCCCTACAGTAAGATTCAAAAATATCCAGTCAGTCATCTGCTACCTCAGTACCCCAACGCCTGAGCCACCCTGCTGCCTGCCATCATGTTTAGTCTTATCCAAAACTTTAGAGCAGTGAATCTCTCTCAACCCCCAGAGAACCTTTCTCTTGTTGAGAATGGCAATGCACGCAGAAACCCTAACTAGTTAACTTGAAGAGAATAAGAGACCATAGAGTGTTCAGCCCGGGATGGAATGAACCTATCACACTTCCACCTCTAAGACTCAGGGATCTGGGAGAAAGAAGGGGTGGATAATTTCAAGGGGAAGGTTTTCTGGGCACAACAGGGAAGATACATGTATGTACTCGCAGAGGCTGTGACAGTGTGTACAAACTCAAAATTGAGTGGGTAGGGAGGTGAGGATGGAAAGGGTGGATCTGGGAAGTGAGGGAGGAAAGACGGAGGGTGAATATGACCAAAATTCATTGCATGAAATTCTCACAGAATTCATAAAAATATTGTTTTTAAAAAGTTCAGTATCATCCTTGGCCACATAAGGAATTTGATCTATATGAGATCAGTGTCTCAAAGCAAAGAGAAAAACCTTGTCAGGGGGGGGGGGGGGGGGGGGGAAAGCATAAAGAATGCTCAGAAGCACTTTGTTAACTGCTGGTAGCAGAGAGGACCCGAATGTCCACCAGTAGTAGCCTGATAAATGACCAGTTGTATAATATTATAATCACAATAGAAAGCCCAGCAATAGAAACAAAAGGAATTATAGCTACAGGAAAGAGTATGGGCAAGTCTCACAAACAATATGTTAAAGTCACAAAATACTAACTAGAGCATTATTTCATTTTTGTAAAGTTCAGAACCAGACTAAATTAAATCACATCCTCCTTGATGAATGTGCAGGTGGTAAAGCTGTCCAAAAAAAAAAAAAAAAGTATAAAGACAAGTAATGCAGTTATTACCACGAGGCTTGGAGGCTGGGAAGCAGCTAAAGGAGGGGCTGTGACGGAGGAGGTTGAGTTAGTAAGGAATCACAGGCCGTTGGGATAACGGCAATACTCCATTTGTTAAAAGGGTGATGGCTTGTACTGTTGTTCTTCATACTTTAATGTATTTAACAAAACATCCGTTTGTGTTTATTCAGTTGTAAATAAAACTTATTAAACCCACATATCAAAAATGTTGATTTCAATACCAACCTTTACCTTTATAAGTGAAAACAATCATATATCCTTCAAAAGATAAATTAAGAATAGCCCACCCTGGGGGGGAGGCAAGCACCTTGTAGCTCATACGCTTTTCTCATTTGGTACCATACCCTCTATCCATTTACCAGCTTCAGACTCTGGAATGATCTCCTTTACCCAGGCTGTTTGTTAGCTGAATTTTCTTAGGCCACAGGCTTAGCTGAATTGAAAGAAGGCCCCGTGTTGGGGTAGGTGGCTTTTCTGCCAGGCCCAGACCTTTGATGCCTAAGCCAGACAGAAGTGGACTGCCATAACAATGCTTCTCAGACACATCCATCCAGCAAAGAGTAAAGTAAAAGAGAGACCAAACTCTGCCCCTGCTCTTCCAAAGGTTGACAACAAAGGCTCTGAATCCATGCACAGGCTGGGCCAGCCTTGCAGCATGGGGAAATAGATTAACCCATCTGTTAATCTACTTTCCCACCCGTAAAATGGAGCCCAAAAGAATAAAGCCATCATGTCACTGACAGAGCACTGGGTACAAAGGAAGTACTTGAAACAGAATAAACGGTGGTAGGTGTCACATTCAGTATATATATATATATATATCCAATTACTTGAAATCTTCATCAGATCTCTAACTTTACATGCCCCAAACTAAATTACTGTTATCCTTTTCAAACAGCTGCTTCATCCTTTCAGCTTCTCAGGATAAAACTCACATCATCCTCAACTCATCTCTTATTTGGTCCATCATAAGTTCTGCTAAGACCTTCTTTCAAAAACTGTCAAATCTGGTTATTTCTGGCTACCTCCATGCTAACAGCCATCACACTCTTGTCCAGATCAGTTTGGGGAACACTTTGTCAGCCTCACTAGTATGTTCAACCACATCCTTCTCAACTGCTACATTACAGCCAGGCACAGAGTTTGTGTTTTAATTAACATATATTAATTATACAGTATAAATCGGTTTCATTATAACATTTTAAACATATACATAATATATGTTAGTTCATACTCAGCCTCCTTACTCTCTTTTGCTCCCTTCCTACACAGGCTAATTCCCTTCTTCTTTTCAACTAGTTCTTCTTCTATTCTACTTTTTTTTTTTTTTAAAGATTTATTTATTATGTATACAGTGTTCTGTCTGCAGGTATATCTGCAGGCCAGAAGAGGGCACCAGATTTCATTATGGATGGTTGTGAGCCACCATGTGGTTGCTGGGAATTGAACTCATGACCTCTGGAAGAGCAACCAGTGCTCTTAACCGCTGAGCCATCTATCTCTCCAGCCCCTTCTATTCTACTTTTATGACCCCTCCCCACCATGTATATGTGTGCGTGGCTTCTATCTCACCCACAGTAAGTCAAAATCCTCATCATCCTTTCCACAGACCTGCAAGCTGAAAGTTTTATGACTCCCTGCCTCATCCATGTCTCTTCTCTCACAATCGTTCTGTGCCTGTCACAGAGCTCAGCTACCCTTCCAGGCTGCTACCTCTACAAGTCAGTCTTCCACGGGTTCAGCAGCATTCACTACTTCATTTCCCTTAGGTCTTCACTCATACTTTCTTGTCAAAACGGAACTCTTTGACCTCATAAAAATGGTACAGCCTCCCTACCACATCCCCTTCATTTGCCTCAATTTCTCCTCCTTCCAGCTTAAAACACTATTTAACAGACTTTCTATTTACTCCTGGTTTTGGGGTGGTTCCTCCTTAGCAGGATGTGTGCTCCAGGGGGCAGAAATATTGGCTGTACCTTGAATAGCGACTTACAGAGGAAGCTGAAAGCAACACTGGTTAAATATTAATAAATTCGTGACGGGACTGGTGACGCATGCCTGTAATCCCAGCATTCAGGAGGCAGAGGCAGGTGGATGTCTGTGAATTGCAGGCCAGCCAGGTCTGCAAAGCAAATCCAGGATAGCCAGGGCTAATACACAGAGAAATCCTCTCCAGAGAGAAAACCAAAATAAATAACTAAATAAAAATTTATAAGTTGCCACCAGCTAAGATAGTTGATACAGTATTTGTCTTTTTCTCCTTTGGGGTCCTGGATGGATTAAAAGGTTAAATATTTACATATGTTTTGATATTGTGCCCTTTATTTATACCGTACATCTACTCACAAGGGCTGCATGTAATTGTTTTTCAATGCTGAGAATTCAGCCATGGACATAAAATAGATTCGAACACATTCTTCATTAGTGACTTTCCTGCTACTTCAGAGTGGCAATATGAAGCACCTGTCCCCAGCACTGGTTCAGGGGAGCACCTGTTCATTCCCAGAAGGCCCCATGTCTTAGTATTTTACTGCTGTGAAGAGACACCATGACGATGGCAACTCCTATTAAGGAAAACATTTAATCGGGGCTGGCTTAAGGTTCAGAGGTTTAGTCCATTATCATCATGGTGGAAAACATGGCAGCATTCAGGCAGACATGGTGCTAGAGAAGGAACTGAGAGTTCTACATCTTGATTCACAGTCAGCAAGGAGACACTGTGTGCCATACTGGGCTTAGTTTGAGCATAGGAGACCTCAAACCCCATCTCAACTGTGACATATTTCCTCCAACAAGGCCACACCTCTTAGTAGTATAATATATGTATAATATATATATGGATACACACACATGCATATATATTGAGTATATAATGATGGAAAATTATGAACCAATGATAACAGTTAATCAGGGTATGCTGGCAAACAGGTTGGCATAATTTCGTTCTCTATTTTGAAGAAAAAGAAGAAAAGGAGAAGGAAGAAAAGGAGGAGGTGGAGAGGAAGGATGGAGAAGAATAACAATGACAGCAACAATGGTGATGGTGATAGTGATGATGATGGTGATAACAATGACAACAATGAAGCCTGCCTTTACTAAGGAAGCTATCTGTCTGGTCTACCTAAGGGCTGATTAGCCCCATCACTGGAGTCGGTCATGGAGTCCATAGTAGGTTTCATACACACTTCTCCTGTCTTCATTCAACAAACAAATAGATACTAAGTAAGCACCTAAGTTTACCTACTACATTCTGGGACAGAGAATAAATTAGAGAGATGAAGTTCTTTGTTCTATTGCGTAGAGAGACTAACCAAGCAAAGTAAACCTGTCTTCTCTTGAGAAGCCTGCTACCCAGGTCTTGTCTCTTTCATAAGACCACTCTTGTAATGCCTTTGCTTAAAGCTATAGCAAAGGTATTTATTAGGCTCGGAGTGTAGCTCTGTTGGCTGGGTACTTGTCTAGCATGCACAAACCTCTGGGTTCAATCCCAGTGCCATATAAACTGAGAACCTGTAATCCCAGCATTGGGGAAGTGGAGGCAGGAAGATCAGGAGTTCAAGACCATCTTCAATTATATAGTGAGCCTGAAGTTAGCCTGGGCTACATGTGACCAGGAACAAAACAAAGCAAAGCAAAAACCCTGTTTCTTAATAACTATAACTTTACATCATCAAAAAAAACTAACTAAATACAAAGAAAGTAAAGAAATAAACAGATGACCACATTCAGTTGGTGTATTCCCAGGGAAAAGCTAGCTTGAAGGTATGGTGTGGAATGTACTCAGCCTCCCTGAGGAGGCCACACTTTTGTAGAATTTTGAGTGGAATACTGGAGGAAGAGCCTGTGGGGAGAGGAAGCAGCACTAGGAATAGCGATCGAGCCTGAAACAGCGAGGGTAGCTGAGCGGTGAGGCAGCGGCAGAGCCCACACTGCTGCAATTTATTCCTGGGCATGGCCTCTGAAAAGGTCACCGATTACATCTAGATGGGAAGAACAATTGAAGGTACTAAGAAACTAAGACTGCCTCTATTGAGGAGGCAGATACATATGCATGTCTACATATTCACCCCTACCCACCACCCACCCCAGTAGCCAGAATGAACCACTGGTCTAGTCTTCAAGATGAAATCTCTCTTGCCTTGATCTTACATGGCTGACATCATCTTTCACCCCTCCCTACCCCCAAACAAATGGCCCTTTCTCTGGCCCCAAATAATTCGCTTCTCCAGACACAATGGGAAGTCCCCAGCGGAAGCGTCTAGGGAGGACATGTGAAGGATGAGGGAGTATTAGTGTTTCCCTTGGGCTGTGGGACAAATGTTCCGGAAATAAAAGGGTTTTGAGAACTGTTTTTAATTATGCATATCCTGCAGTATCTGCATAATGGGTTCAATTCAGCTCCAGTTCTAGCAGAAGAAATGCCTGTCCATAGAGGAAGGGCAGCACATAGGACAATGAGGGTGCAGGAAGTCCCTGCTGATAACAGTGCCTTCATATCCTTTTTCTAAAAATTTGAGGGTGAACTTTGGTCTTTTAGTCAATCTGGAAGCATTTTCAAACATAGTCCACACGTACGTGCACTTTGGATATGGGTGAGATTGATTTTGGCTCAGAAAAAATCTTTATGAAGATTGTAGGCGGTAGGTAATGTAGCTGACTGCTACATTCTTTGCATGGAATTTTAAGGCCATATAGTCTAACTTTTTTGCAACTACAAAACGTCAGGAACACTAGAGCTAATGGGCTCAATGTGAACAAGAGAACAGCTGACTTTTGCTTTACTCTCAAAAACTTTCTCTTTAAAGAAACAATGGGAAGATACAATTTTAGTTTGAACAGATTTTCTAGAAATTTCTTTGCTTATTTGTTTTACCCCCTTGGTTCCATGACAAGTTAGCAGAATGTCTGAGTAGCAAGCTTATGGCTCAGTAAACAAATTTTCAGTTAATTTTTTTTAAATTTTATCCTATTTTATTTAATTTTACTTTTTATGTGTATATGTCTGTAGGTATGTGGGTGCTCCACAAGTGTGCGTAGTACCCACATCAAAAGAGGACTCAGACACTGTGGAACTAAAGCTATAGATGGTTGTAGCTCTATGTGGGTGCTGGGAACTGAACTCCAATCCTCTGGAAGAGTAGCCAGTACTCTTAACTGCTGAGCTATCTCTCCAGTCCCACATAATACTGAAGCACAGCACATATACAGGTTGAGATGTGAACTGTGTTCTGTGACAGAGGACTGTTAAGTATTTGCATCTGAACTTCTGACAGCAAACATTTACCAAAATGACCCAACTCAAACTAGTCTTACTAAGTCAGAGATGAATCCTATATCTGGCCTCCATCACATTTCAGGGGTTGTCATGGGGTAAGGTCAAGGGAACTCATCTTATTAGTCCTCTCCCTTCTGGTATTCTCAGATCTCACATCCAAAGAATTGAATACTAGCCCTCTCTCTCCTTCTATGTATGGCAATAAAAGGGCTTTTTTCATTTGTATTTGTTTATTGCAGTGTTGGGGACAAAGCATGTTGGGGACATGGTAGCCAGGCAAGCTCCATCATGTTTTGTTTTGAAAAGAGATAATGTGTCTCTTTTTCCTAGGCCAGCCCCAAGGGGATTTTATTCTCTTCAATTCCTGCCCTAGTTAAAACTCCAAGAGAAGGTGGTTCCATTGATGGATTTAAGTGTTTTGGGAGCTATTTCCATATCTCATGCTGCTCCTAGCTTTCCAGTCACCCTTGGTATGCTTCAGTGCACAATAAAATAAGTGAGCAGGTCTTCAAGGTGAGCTAACAACTCCCTGGCTTCTGTAAACTCCCCAGGGCAGGCTCTGGCCATTTCAATGTCATAAAAATAAAAGATCTACCATTAAGGACTGTCTCTTTGTCCCTAACTCCACTGGGCCTACAGCCTCCTTGCATTTTAATTAGGGCAATCAGTACATTTCCTTTCCAGGCTGGAGTCCAAGGCCCCTTGGCTTGTTAGGTGGAAATCTTCTTTTGTTTCTTTCTCTCCTCTGCCAAAAAGACTTCAAAGAATGGAGGAAAGGAAGGGAGTCCCCCAGATAGCATTTCTCCTTGGTGTGTCTGCTCCCCTTGCTTTCCCAGCTCCTCTTGGCAAGCCAGAATCTTCGAATAGTAAGCAGAGGGCTAGAATAGGCTTTACTTCTTTACTTCTTTAATAGAAATGACAGGTAGGAATGACTCTACCAGGATCACTTCTTTTCCTTGTCCTCCCACCTAATTCTCGTAGGCCAAGACCACATAATCAATGACCACAGTGGAGTGCGGGGCACAGGTACTAATAAAAACATTTCTCCCTTGGCTCAAAGACATCTTATTCTACAGTCTTGGGGTTTAGTGCCATGAAGTAAGTCATGAAGAATACATTCACTACCTATTACTGATCTGACTGGAAAGTAGACTAAAACAAAACAATCAAAATTACTTCCCCTTCTCTATGGCTGAACTTGACCAGCTGCATGATGAGGAAGGCCTACATACTCTGCATTTCACCAGAAATCCCATATTTTCACGTTTAATATACATATCAAACATTGTCCCTATTCTAGTTCCTGCATGTGCTTTGCCTGCATGTACATTTGTGCATCACTTGCATGCAGAGTACATGGAGACCAGAAGAGGACATTGGATTCCCCTGGAACTGGAGTTACAAGCAGCTGTGAGCCACCCTGTGGGTGGTGGGAATTGAACTCAGGTCCACTGGAAGAGTAGCCAGTGCTTGTAATCACCGAGCCATCTCCACAACCCCTCCATTCCACTGACACATTTTCTAGTCTGAAAAAAAGTTTACTTGGGGGCCAGTGAGATGGCTCAACAGGTAAAAGCATTTGCCAGGCAAGCCTGATGGCCAGGGTTCAGTATTCATAATTCACAGTAGGAGAACAGAATGAACGCTACTTTAGAAAGATTCTCCCTAACACATGGGCAGTGGTACTTGTGTGCCCACATCTCTCTCTCTCCCTCTCCCTCTCATGCTACTACTGTTACTACAGACAACAAATACAAATGTTAAAGATTTTTCTTGGAATCTACAGTTGAATTACAAGATTCAGAATCCGAATAATAGAAACTAATTACTTGAGGGGCAAAAAACCATTTTCTAAAGTAGAAAAGTGAGAAGTAGATGAACATTTCCATCCTGTCAGATGACCCTGAAAAGCATGAGATAGCCATTGATTTTTCTGTACCCTGACAACTTACCTGTGAACTCTCTAAGCAGTCACCACTGCTCCACAGCAAACTGAATAAGAAGGTTGGAGAAGTCCCAGAAGTAACTGGTAACTGGCAAGGGAGTGCTGAATTTTAGTTTAATCCTTCACAAGAGATAATAGCTGGGCCTGGCTGTAAAATGAAGCCCTTGAACAACAACAGCAACAAAAAAAGATTTATCCCAACACCCACCTCTTCCTTTACATCCTCAGAGACAAGTCCAAGTTCTTAGCTACCAAGAAATGCAAAATATTAACCATGATAACAATAAAAAGTAGTTGGAAGACATGCATGGAAACACACGTGGTTGATTATCAACGGGAAATGAACAGGAGAAATCACAGAGGCACAAGTTGGCTATGGGTTCCTACTAGAAGACTGGAAGCTAAACAGCTTTCTGTTAAATTCTGCACATTTACTGTGTCTTTGGATGCCCACACTTAGCAGAACTGCAGAGAGGTAGTAGCGCTTAAGTGAGGAGTGATGAAGGGCTGGAAAAGCACAGAACCTTGACAAGTGCTTTGTGCTATTACTGATCTCCCTGGCCCATTCGGACTCATTCTCAGCCTTATGCAAACACTACTATTTTAGGGGTGTGAAGCTTAGTGAATTAGTTTCCTGTGGTTGCTGTAACAAATTACCACAAAATTGGTGGCTTAGAATAATGGTAATTTATTTTCAAGTGGCTATAGAGCCTAGAGGTCAGAAAGCAGGAATACTGTTTTTAGTGACTATGTTAGCAGGGCCACTATTGCTCCAAAGGCCTGAGGAGAGACTGTCTTCCCTGCTCTCTCTGGCTTCTGGTGGATGTTGGCAGTTCTCAGCTTTATTATCACCTCTATTCTCTTTAAGGTCAGCATCTCCAAGTCCTCTGCTCCACTGTCTCTACTCTGTCTTTGGGACCCTTGACCCCCCCCCCCCATTTTGAAATCTTTAAGTGAGTTACATATACAAGGGTCTCTTCTCCAAATAAGATAACATTTACAGGTTCAAGGTAGAAAAACCTGTTGCCTTTGGGTGTTACGATTCAACCTAGTAGATCATAAAATTCAGTGTACCAAAAGAATGGAGCATGCTGTTGAAGTGTGACAATACCTCCAGGGGCAGGTTGTAAGAAGTGTCACAATGCCTCCAGCATTATGAAGGAGTTTACTGTACAAATATGGGCTGTTCCTGGGTGATGCCTGCAGGTGTGTGCATAGTATTGTTAATATGACAACTAATCCACATGTTTTCCATTTAAGTTCAGATCTGAGTTATCCACCAGCTTCCAGCATGAACAACTGTCTAACCCAGGGAATGTCTATGTTATCCACGCTGTGGACTGTTGGCCAATTTCTCTTATTTTCCATTTTGGCTTGAACTCTACCAGCCATCCTTCTTATTGTTAAATACAGTACAAGGGAGGAAGCCAAGGGAAGTACGTCCCTGTGGGAGAGGACGATTTGTGTGATAAGGATGAATCCTGCAGCTTTTACTTAGTATGTTATCTCATAGGTCAAACGGGACATTGGCAGCTTTCGAATTTGACTATTCAATTTCTTTTTTTTTTTTTCGAGACATGGTTTCTCTGTATAGGCCTGGCTGTCTTGGAACTTGCTCTGAAGACCAGACTAGCTTTGAACTCAGAGATCCATCTACTTCTGCCTCCCAGGTACTGGGATTAAAGGTGTGTACTACCACCTCCTGGCAAAAGACAGCATTTTCAATTTTTTGGTGGTCTTGAACTGCTGACCTCCTGTCTCAGACTTCTAAATGCTGGGATTATAGGGTTGGGCCATCTTGAAATTACTTTTATAAAAGTAAGTGGTAAAGAGTTGAAGCAAGTTGACTATCTGTCATGCAAACAGTTTTGAGCAAATGGAAGCTAAAGGTAAGGTTTGAACAAGATGTGAAAGAATATGGGTATTTTGATTCTTATCTGTGATCTGAAGGCATGGACACTTAGGGGAGAGTTCTTTCTACTTGGTCATTACCTCCCAGCCCTGGCCTCTCATCCTTACTTCCCTTCCCTCTGATGTGTTACAGGAGAAGAGGACAGTGATGGGAGGAGGATGAGTGAGGAGAGCGCCACAGTTCAGCTCCCGCTGCTCCAAGGTCTTCAGGCCAACATGCCAGGTATTAAGGCTCTCTTGTCACTTCTTAGCCTATGATCTTGAGCACATTCTCAAACCACTGCCTGCCCACAATCCAAACAGAAACATGGACTTAATGCTAATACCTGCTTCATATGATAATGTAAAGAATACATAAGATGACATAGGGAGAGTCAGAATTCAACAAACATACCTTACTGAAAATAAAGAACAGCCAGGCTTAGCCAGGTGGTGGTGGTGCAAGGCTGTGGTGGTTTGAATAGATATGGCCCCCATAGACTCACATGCTTGAATGCTTGGTCCATAGGGAGTTGCACTATTAGAAGGTGGGTTTGTTGGGGTAGGTGTGGGCTTATAAAAAGAAGTGTATCATTGTGGGGGTAGGTTTTAAGGTCTCCTATGCTCAAGTTATGTCCAGTGACACAGTCCCTTTCTGCTGCCTCTGGATCAAGATGTAGAATTCTCAGCTCCTTCTCCAGCACCATGTCTGCCAGGATGCTACCATGCTTCCTACCATGATAATAAAAGATTAAACCTCTGAAACTGTAAGCCAGCCCCGACTAAATGTGTCCCTTTATAAGAGTTGCCTTAGTCATGGTGTCTCTTCATAACAATGAAATTCTAAGACAATGCCTTTAATCCCAGAACTCTGGAGGAAAAAGTAGGCCAGCCTGGTCTACAGAGCAAGTTCCAGGACAAACACAGAGAAATCAAACCAACCAACCAACCAACCAACCAAACAACCAGAAAACAGCCTGGCTTGGTGGTGCATATCTATAATCTCACTATTTTGGAGGCAGGAGGATCAGAAGTTCAAAGCTAGTCAGCCTGTGCTACATAGAAAGTGGAAGGCTAGCCTGGGCTATATGAGACCCTTTCTACAAAACAAAATAATAATAATGACAACCACACTTTTGTACTGATTCATGTGATTGGCTTTTCTGTTCTTGCTACCATAATATGACACTGTGGTTTGGGTAACTTATAAGCAATATAATATAAATTTAACCCTCACAGGTTAGGCTAGGAAAGGCGGGATGAAGACACCAGATTAGGACCTGGTAAGGGTCTATTCTTTGCAGATAGCAGCCCGTGTCCTTCCATGGCAGAGAGACAAACACTGTAATTGGAAGAGGCACACGCTCCCTCCAGTCTCTTTTATAATGGCAGTGATCCTATTCACAAAGGTTCCACCCTCACAATGACCTAGTCACCTTCCAAAGACCCCATAATACCAACACATTGGTGATTAGAAGTCAGCATGAATCCCAGGGAGACGAAACACTCATACTGCAGCACTTGTGTTCCATAACTGTCCTGCATGTAGAGCTGCAGAGCCCAGGGTCAGATGTTCAGTAAAAGTCACTTCCTCACACACCAGCCAGACTGAACCAATCTGGATCTGTTACATTATCCACATTACTTTGAGCATCATGGCTCAGTCACCAACAAATCACTGGAAACCTGATGATTAATTAAACATGAAAAAGTACATCAAAATGTGTGAGGTATTCTGTCAAAAAGAAAACCCTTGTTATATGGCAGAATTGTATTTTATATTTTCTTTTTTAATTCAATTTAATTTTCTTTTTTAAATTAATTTCACTTTATGTGTATGGGTGTTTTGCTTGCATGTATGTGCAAGACACGCATGTGGTACCTAAGGAGGACAGAAAAGGACATTAGACTCACTAGAACTTCAGTAACAGGCTGATGTGAGCTGCGGATGTAGGTTCTAGGATTCAAACCCGGGTCCTCTGGAAGAGCAACAAGAGCTCTTAAATTGAGCCATCTCTCCACAACACTTTTGTATTTTCCTGAAATTGTTTTAATGATACGGAAGCATGTTAGAAAAAAAAATCTCCTTTTTAAGATAGGTCTGCATTAGTTGGTTTTCTGTTGCTGTAATAAAATACCATAATCAAGGGCAACTTAGAGAAGAAAGCTTATTTTGGTTTACTGTTCCAGGAACTTAGGATCCATAATGGTGGTGGTGGGACGCTAGCAGAGCTAGAGCCCAAAACCAAGAGATCATGAAGTGAGAAAACAAACCGGAAGTGGGAGGAGGCTATAAGCCCCTTAGTGATGTACTTCCTCCTACAAGGCTCCACCTCCTAAAGGTTCCGCCACAAACAGTGCCACCCAATTGGGATGCCAAGTTTTCTGAGCCTCCTGGGGACAGATTTAATTCAAACCACACAGGTTCTTACCATGGCACCTAAGTTTGTCTCAAATTCCTGGTTCAAGTGATCATTCAGTCAGCCTCTCAAACAGCTGAGACTGCCAGCGCGCCCAGACACTGCATCCTTTGAATTTTTTTTTTTTTCTTTTCACTATTGGGGATGTTGAGCTATGGGTATGCTAGGTAATGGTAATGCTCTACCACTGAGCTACACACCCAGCCCTTTAAATGTTTTTTTTTTTTTTAATTTTGATGGGGTCTTAGTAAATTTCCCCAAGCTTTACAACTAGGCCTGACTTCAGATCATATTTTTAAAAGTAAAACTAGCAAAATATTTAACCCATCAACAGAAAAACATACCAACCTACCTTTTACTAATATGACTCTGAGTAGACAGAACAATATCCTCCACCTTTTGTATATAAGATATCCTCCTTCTAACCTCCAGGACCTGTGAACTTATCACCTTACATGGCAAAGGAATTTAGCAGATAAGATTGTGTTGAGGAACTTGAGTGTGGTGGTTTGAATAAGAATGGCCCCTATAGGCGCATATATTTGGATGCTTGGTCATTAGGGAGTGTAGGCCTTGTTGGAGGAAGTGTATCAGTTGGGGTGAGATTTAGGGTTTCAAGTGTTCACAGTAGGCCCAGTGTCTCTCTCTCTCTCCTTCCTGCTGCCTGCCAGTCTGGATGTAGAACTCTCAGCTACCTCTCCAGCACCATGTCTGCCTGTGTCCCACCATGCTTCCTGCCATGACGATAAAAGACTAAACCTCTGAACCTGTACACCAGCCTCAGTTAAATGTTTTCCTTTATAAGAGTTGCTGTGGTCATGGGGTCTCTTCACAGCAATGGAACATTAACTGAGACATCGAGACAGGGAAGTTATTCATGTAGGCCCCACACAACCACAAGAGTCCTTAAAGATGGAAGAGGGAGGCACTAGAAAGATGCCACTTCAGAATAACGGCACAGAGTAATACTACAGTTTTTGTTTTGTTTTGTTTTGGTGTTTTTTGCTTTGGAGACAGAGGTAGGGATCCCAGTTCCAAGAACTTGGACGGCCTATGGAACCTATGAAAGACCAGGTAATGGATTCTTGCCCAGAATCTCCAAAAGGCACACCATGCTGGACCAGTGAAAGGTGGACTTACAGGTGACAAGCTAACATTATTTAAGCCATCAAGTCTGTGGTAATTTGTTACAGCTGCAAGTAAAGGACCAATATAACCCCAGGATTATCCAGCCACTCTTGATATGATGGAGTAAATGGTCATGTCACTAGGTGAGCCTGGGAGTCAGGGTGGAGAGCAGAGAGGGGAGAGGGTGCAGGGCGGGGCATGGGGAGGGATGAGGACTGAAACCTCCCCTGTCTTCTCTGAGCTTCACAGTGCAGCTTCTGATAATTTAAGGGCAATAGAACAAGAGCTCTATCATTTATGACCCCCTCCCTCTTTGAGGATTCTGACTCCACAGGTCTCAAGTATAAACCTGTCCCCATTTAGAGATGGTGAGTGGGTCCCACTTGAGAACTGTTCATTTCTATGTGTCTGGAGCTCACAATATAGGAGCTGAGTGAATGCAATTCCAATTTCTGATAGCTAAAAATATAAGTGTTCATGCAGTCAAATTAACAACCAGGAACAGGAGTCAAAACTTTGAAAGTGGCCCAGAACACATACACTGTTTTATGAGCTTATTTCGACCAAAACCTTGTCGCAAGTCAAAAAGAGGTGAGGGATCTTTGGTCTCTCCTTTGGGTTTCCAGGACCTGGAGCTCAAAAAAAAAAAGGGAGAGAGAGAGAAGTCTTACAGACCTCTCATGGAAAAGGCCCTTCCAGAAGTCCTGTTAACTTCCTACCGAGCTCACCTGTGTCCTTGTGAGGTGGTGAAGTGTTGCTCCAAGATGTGTCATCTTCAAACTGGACCCAGCTGCTGATGGCTGAGGCCAGATCAGGTGTGGGCTGCACCGGGCTCCCGGGAGGGGAGGCTGCTTCAGAGATGAGGCCCATCTTTTCAGAGGAGTCGTCCTGCTCGGAGTGTGAAAGGTCCTGGGAACCTTCATCTGCTGCATGATTCTCCCCAGAGGAGCTCTCAGATCCAGATCGGTCTGAGGAGGATGACAATCCTGGGAAGTGCTCCTCAGTGCCCCCTACAGCAGACACCAAACACTACTGTCACACAAGGAAGGCTCTTGTCAGAACTGTCTCTTCAAGTTTTGGTGACAAGGGATCATCAAAAGATAAAATGGCTATGCTAATCCACCTCCATGCTAACAGGCCATGTCCCTAAGAACTTTTAAATCCTGTAATCTCACTTGTTCCCAGTCACCATTCAAGACAGCTAAGAAAAAAAAATTCTCCATTATCATATTTATTTACGTGTGTATGAGTATATGATGTGCATGTATGTATGTGTTCATGTATGTGTGCGGGGGGGGCAGAGGTTGATGTCAGGTGTCTTCCTTGATTGTTCTCTACTTTTTGGAGTAATGTAGTTGGTGAGGGGATACACTGCCTGTGCATACTGTGCACCTGTGGAGGCTGGAGGTCAATACTGGGGTGTCTTTCTCAATTGATCTTCATCTTACTTTTTGAGGCTCTTTCCCCGAATCTGGAGCTCATCTATTCGACTAGACTGGCTGATCAGTGAGCCCAGGGATCTATCTGCCTCTCTCCTCCTCCCCACTCTCAATGCAAGGGCTGTAGTCATGGGCTGCTGGCGATCTAACATGGGTACTGGAGATTGGCTTCAGGACATAATGCTTACAAAGCCGACACTTTATCAGCTAAGCCATCTCTCCAGCCCTTGCTCATTATTTTTAATCTCAGTATCTATGCCTAGCTTGAGAGCCACAAATTCAAATGGCAATAGAGGTCAAGAAAGAATATTCCTGAGTTGAGAGGGACAAACAGGAAGCAGTATGAGATGGTGGAGTATATGGCCAAGTGTACAACTTCCTTCCGCACTAAACACATTCAAATTTCAAACTCTGTTCTGGACAAACTAGTTCTCTGCAGGCACCAGGTGCCAAACTCTTCCCAGATCCTCCCAAGGTCCCTACCCACCCAACTTCATGGTCTTCCTTCTCACTCAAAAAAAAAAAAAATGAAGCTTCCCAAGACCCCAAAAATATCTAAACAAAAACAGGAAAACCAAAACCAAACAAACAAAAGAAATTAAAATCAGAACAAACTTTTAAATAATCAGCAAGACAACTAACAAAGCAAAACAAAAAGCGCACACACACACACACACACACACACTCACACACACACACACACACTCACACACTCACACACACACTCACACACACACACACACACACTCACACACACACACACACACACTCACACACTCACACACACACACGCACACGCACACGCACACGCACACGCACACGCACACACACACACACACACACACAGTCTGTTTTATGTTGGCCAGCTACACATGGGCATGGAGTGGGACTGGTATAGTTAGTGAAATTCCATTGGGAAAACTGACTTTCCCTTTCTCAGCAAGCATCAGAATGTTTCTCGGCTAGGCGCGGGGCTTTGTGTCAGGGAAGATAGAGAAGGACACTTGTCTTTGACAATAAAGCATCCACACTGATTACAGTGCTTGACTACCGAAGCACTAAAAGTCATCAACTACTCAGCAAATAATGTCCATTTTACCAAACGAGACTTTTAAAACACCTTGTGATGCTTGATGGCATCATGAGAAAAGCTGCTAAGCTATCTCACTGACCCATATGTGAAGTATTCTAAAAATCAAAGATAATATGAAAAGCCTTTCTCTTAGCGTAACGTAATCAGTGACTTGTACCCAATCAAAGCCTTCAGCACTGTCCAACTACAATAAAAGGTGAGAGACACGTGTAAGCTTAACTTTTCCAGTTTCCACATTAAAAACATAAGAAGAAATAGGAGAAACTCTTTGTGGTTTCTGTGGTGCTTCAAAGGGACCCCCGGCCACGTGAGGTTGGACAGCTCGCACATTAGGACTAAGCGACATCCTAGTCCGAGAAACTGTTCTTAATGTTATGTCTCTCAACTCAGTATGTTGACAATTTATACACTCAACATGTATTCAATGTTAAGAAATTGCTAATGAGATACAATTTTGTGTGTATGTGTGTGCACTTTGAGCAGGCTCACGCATGTGCACATGCATGTGTGAAGGCCAGATCACTTAGTATCCCGCTCTGTCACACTCTGCCTCATTCTCTTGAAACAAGGTCTCTCCCTGGATCTGGAATTAGGCTGGTGGCCATCAGCTGCGCCAGTCTTCCTGTTTAACTCCCACCACAGCACTGGGGTTAGAGGTGCATGCAGTTAGGTCAGGCTTGTTGCACAGGTCCTGGCAATTTCCATTTAGGTCTCCATGGTTGCCCAGCAAGTAAAAGATAGCTGTTACTGAGTAAGCTGTCTTCCCCAGGGTGAAGACATGTTTTAAATATGTTCATCTGTGTACATGACACTTTCAGCAGATATGGGTTCAGATTTGCCACAGTTGAAGTCTATCCACGATCCACACAGATAGCAAAGCAGGCCCTGGGATCATCCTCTTACACAGACAATGCAGCAATGTGGGGACAGGGTTACACAAATCAATGTGGATGCTAAGCATGGTGTGGTAATCCCAGCACTCAGGAGACAGAAGTAGGAGGATTGCTGTGGATTCAAGGCCAGCATAGTCTACATAGTGAGTCCCAGGACAGCCAAGATTATAGTGTAAAAACCTATCTTAAAAATAAAACACGAAGCCGGGCGGTGGTGGCGCACGCCTTTAATCCCAGCACTTGGGAGGCAGAGGTAGGAGGATCTTTGCGAGTTCGAGGCCAGCCTGGTCTACAAAGCGAGTCCAGGACAGCCAGAGCTGTTAAACAGAGAAACCCTGTCTCGATAAACAAAAAAAAAAAAAAAAAACAAAAAAAAAAAACAAAAATAAAACACGAAACCAGTTAGGTATGGTGACACATGCTATTAGTGTCAGCATTTGGGAGACAGAGGCAGGTGGATCTCTGAGTTTGAGGCCACCCTGATCTACTGAGCAAGTTCCAGGACAGCCATGTCTATAGAGAGGAAACCCTGTCTTGAAACAAAATGAAGCAAAACAGAAAACCAAAAGAAGTGCTAAAAATATGTGGGTAAGAGCACTTGTTATACAAGCATGAGGACATGAGTTCAAATCCTCAGTTCCTACATAAAAACCATGCATGGTCACACATGCCTATAACCCCAGCATTGAGTAGAGACAAGCAGATCCTAGGAAGCTTACTAGTCAACCAGCCTAGCTAAAACAATGGGCTTCTGTTTTGTTGGTAGATCCTGTCTCAAGAAAACAAGGCAGAGAACGATGACACTTACCTAGCTTAGATAGGCACTGTGTGTGCATATGACAATACCTGCTACCTCACCCCACACACAAATCGTTCACCTAAGGACATACCATTCATCTGTGAGGAGGACAAGGTTAGAGTTTTGCAATCTGCCTCAGAACCTGTCTGTCACTTCTAACAATTACACTTTAAAAATTGAGAACATCCAAACAGCTGGTGGGAACAGCCACCAAAATATCAACAGTGAAGCAATATGCAATTAGAAGTTATGTCCCTTAGAAGAAATAAACCTGTGCCCTTCGAGTTCCCAAGGTTTTGGTGATGCCTCAGGATAAGAAGATGCCCTCCTGTGGCTACTGAATGAAAGAATCCATGTGTACCTCTGGTAAGGGACCAAATGGCTTTTTCTCTGTTCCTTTATTAGAATCCCACCTGTGAATGACCAAAAACCAGAAACAAATCTTGTCACTTTAAGAAATGGCAGCATTCCTTACCCTCTGAAGGGGTGGGGAACAACGGTTCTTCACTGAAGGAGACCCACTCTGACTGGTGGGTAGCGATGACATGGTCCAAGGTCGTCATGCTAAGAGGGCACTGCTCATCTTCACGCTGCCGGCTTCAAGTGAACCCCAGAAAAATGTCTGGGGTGAGTAGGGCAGTGCTGTGGCCTTGGGCCTACACAATCTGTCACAGGGGTGTGAATGGCAGCACTCAGAAAGGAGACAAGATCAGTCCTCCTTGTCTTTGGTGAATCTGCCAGACAGAGATCTGTTTAAATAAGAAAAGAAATTGAAATTGGTAAACATTATGTTGAACTGAATCCATACAGGTCTAGGGCTTTGAACACCATGATGAGGTTTCAGGCAGTTTCCAACTTGCCTTGTTTCTCTCATCTCCTCTTCTTCTACTAAACACTCTCCATGAACATTAAGATCCCTGGATAAGGATTTACATTAGACCACTAATTAACCACTCAAATTTTAGCAATTAGATTCCCAATCATTCTATTTTGGAAACACTGTTATCTATACAGGGAAGCAATCGGTTATTATTAAGTATTAAAACTTGTTCAGAGTGCTTTCACTGTTTTTATGCAGATGGTGAAATAAAAGTTTGCTCCTTTTCATTAAACCAGAGTGCTTTACTGCCTCAGGCAGGTAACTTTTTTCCAAGTCTGATTTGAATCTCTGGCACAAACCCAGTGGCGTCCAGATGGCATCTCCAAGCATGATTAACCAATCAAGAAAAAAACAAAACAATAATGGTCATCTCTTGTTCATTTCAGTAAAAGACTGAGGAATATTTGCTTTACTGGAAAAAAAAAGCAAGTTAAATACATTCTGAATCTAGGTCAATTTAAATTAGTATATAAATGTCAAATGTTTACTTGCACAGCAATTACATTCTGTGGATGTTCTAGATTTAATTGGCTTACAATTTTCTTCTTGTTATTAATGTCTTTTTACAATTTGAACCTTGCTCTTGATCTTATGATGAATGAATAAAATGAGAATTAATGCAAAATTAATGTACTTTAGCAAATAAGCTACTATCGGTCATAAGCACTATTGTTCTTGCTAAGCAAATACACTATTCAGATGGTTTCTAGACTGATGTAACTCAGCCTCCACAATAACAATAAAAGTTGAACTTTTCTCTAAGTTTTTATCTCTAGTGAACAATTTAGACTTAGAGAAAAATCAGTATAGTAAACATGTAATAGTTTTTCCTTTTTGGTGGGAACTTTTTTTTATATATTTCTTAAAGCAACTGCTTAAATAAAATGTGTAATTCTCAAAACCTATTAAGTTGTCAGTGTACTGGTCTGTTGTTGGTTTGTTTGAGACAGCTTCATATGTCCGAGGCCATCCTTGCTATAGATATCCTATGTAGACAAGGATGGCCTTGAACTTCAGATCCTCCTGTCCACCTCCTACTGCTGGGACTACAAGTGTACAGCAGCATGTACAGTTTGAACAGTGGTTCTCAATCTGTGGGTCTCAGGAACTTTGGGGGGTCAATATCAGATATTTATATTATAATTTATAACACTAGCAAAATTACAGTTATAAAATAGCAATGAAAATAATCTTATGGTTGGGAGTCACCACACCATGAAGAACTGTATTAAAATGTCACAGCATTAGGAAGGTTGAGAACAGCTTGTTTAAGTTGCACTATGGGTCACACTCAGGACTTCCTGCATGGTAAGCAAGCATTCTACCAACTGAGGTACTTTTATAGCCCTCACCTTCCATTTTAGATGAGTAGGTCATGTGGCAATATGGTTCTTTTACCGATTAAAAAAAGTATCAGTAGAGAGAAATTAGGTGACTTATTCAACACTAAAACACACCCTAGCATTCCTAAAATGCTTCTTCTAGGCTTTTAAGTAGAAAAAAATTCATGGTTTCACGTCAAACTTTATTTTTCCACGGTAGCATCCTATATAAAGATTGAATGAATAGAAGCCGCAACAACAAGCCCAACAGATATTCTGGAAAAACCAAGCTGCAGTGTGACAGATCCAATCCCTGAGCCAAGGCCCTCTGATGCTAAAACACTGTCATCTTTGAGTTACAGCCACAAAAAAGCAATATACAGAGTATATGTACACTATCGTGCAACTAAAGTAGTTTATGAATATCAACAACAATGAAACTGTATTGACATTTCCTGAGAAACTTCCCATATGGAGATCTGCCAGAACACCCAAAGCACACAAAGGATGGAATGTCCAGCAGTCTCTGCTCCAAGGCCCTCCCCTGGGATCCTTACCAGCCACAGGACTGGACATGTGCAAAGCAGCCTGGAGAATGCTGCTGTCTTAAATAAGATCTTACCTCTAGCACCTCAGCCACAAACTCAAGGACTGGTTCCCATGAATGGCTGCCTGTGAGCTTTTCTCTAGCCTGGTCAATGTGAATGCCAGTGTCACTCATTGTGGTAATGGCTGTGAGCCGAGATAAGACAGCAAAACTGAAGAGTCAGATTCATCTTCTCAGAAACGGTGGCTGGGTGTAGGGCTGCACCCTCACTGTGGCTCTCTGAAAGAAAGCCACAGTGCAAGGCATGTGCTGACATATGCTGTGTCACAGCTCAATGGGGAAAACATCCTGCTTATCCCACAGTGGTGAGCCCAGAAAAATCCATGGATCAGTGGGGATGGAGGGATAGACAGGGAGAAGGAAGGAAAAGGTGAAGGGTGTAGAAACCCTGAGAACAGGTAGGCTGTTCAGGATCAATAGCAAAGCATAGCTTCAGAGAGAGAGAGAATATGTTTTTTAAAAATCACATTTATTTGTGTGTGTGTGTGTGTTTGTGTGTGTGTTATGTATGCATATGATGTGGAGGTCGGAGGATAACTTGCAGAAATCAGTTCTCTCTGTTCACTATGTGAGTCCCAGGTATTGAACATAGGTCATCAGATTTGGTGGCAAGTGCCTTTACGTGCTGATCCAGCTGGAGGCCCAATGCAGATCTAAGTGCTGTCCTACTAAAGAGTTACTGTTGCTGGGATGAAGCACTATGACCAAAGTTACGTGGGAGGAAAGGATTTATTTTAGCTTACACTTCCAGGTAACAGTCCATCACTGAGAGAAGTCAGGGCAGGAACTGATGCCGAGGCCATGGCGGGCTGCTGCTTACTGGCTTGCTCAGTCTGCTTCTTAGAGAACCCAGGGCCACTTGCCCAGAGCTGGCCCCACTCACAACAGGCTGTTAATCTCTAATTCAAAAAGTGCCTATAGGTCAGTCTTATGGAGGCAGTTTGTGAATTGGGGTTCCTTTCTCTCAGAAGACTCTAGTCTATAACAAGTTGAAATAAAATGAGCTAGCACAAGTACTTGAAATCATAATCCAACCTCAGCTTAAGTCTCAGTTTACCTCTGTACACCAAAGCCCACTTCATCATTCAAAGCACTCAGTGGAATCATGAACACCAGGTGTCTAGTAGTGGGCACAATGAGCCCACAGTGAGCACTAATGAGAAGGATAGGCTGCAGTTACCGAAAAACTGATAAACTACTAGCCTAGCATGCATGAGGCCCTGGGCTCAATCCCCACCACCACATAAACTGAGCATGGTGGTACAAACCTGTAGCCCCAGCATTCAGGAGGTAGAGGCAGGAGGATCAAAAGTTTGAGGCTATCCTTAGCTACATATAGTTTGAGACTAGCCTGGGCTGACAGAAGACTGTCTCAGAGAGAAACAAAAGAAAGCACTGACAATGATAATAGCAGGTGACCTTCTAGGGGGTTTAGTCTGTGCCAGGCACCCCTGCACACCCTATGCAAACAGTAGCTCTTGTCAGCACCACTGTTGTTCAATGTCTCACCCAAGGTGGTACAGTTTTAGAGTACAGATTTATTAAGCTGCTCCGTTTCTGTCACACATCCTCTCTCCAGTGATTTCCCCCTACACTCATTATTAGAGCAGGTCTCTCTGATGCTAAGTAGAGCTAAGTGCTTAGATACAGGGCTGAGAGGCCAGCTCTGAAACTTCCTCTTTTCTGCCTGAGAAACCAAAACCATCGCTCAGCAAGAATATACAAAGGAAGAGCCCCCAAGGAGCCTCTGCTCTTCCTTAGCTTATTCATCCCAGATGAGCCAAAGAAAGGCTGACAGAACACATATTGCAGGGAACCTCTCAGCATATCCCTGTGAAATGCACTCTAGATACTTGTCGTGAGAAGCGCTATGCTAGTGAGAAGCTCAAACCCACAGGGGAACCCAGTAATTGAAAGGCTCAGTTCAAACTGGAATTAGTTCCTCAGTAAAACCTTACCCCACTTTTAACTGTGAATCATAAAAGTGAGGCTTGGAGTCACCACAGATTGAGCCCTGACTCACAATCAGCAGCAAGCTCGAATTGGAGACAACAAAAATTCCATTGAAGTCTCTGGGTTGCTATTGTACAGTGTCACTTATCTCTTAAAACGTGGAGGAGAACACACTTGGCTTAGGTCAGTCCTCCATACTCAGTCACAAGCTCTGGGCTCTGGGAAATGTGCCAGGTGTCCATTAAGATAGTGACGCTCAAGCAGCCATAACTTAGCTGGGGAAGACGAGACAGGATAGCAAACACAAACTCTGGGAATAATCGCCTGCTGAAGGACACACAGGGGTGGTATGATTATCAGCCATGGTGAGATCTCTGAGAGATGGAAAAAGAAGGGCCTGGTGCAGGCTGCATGGATAAGAAGGATGCCCTAGGCTCTGGAACAATAAAAGGTGAGAGGAAGACTGTTCTGGGGAGCTGAGCCTGGTGGCGCACAACTTTAATCCCAGCACTCAGCAGTCAGAGGCAGGCGGATCTCTGTGAGTTGGAGGCCAGCCTGGTCTACAGAGCAAGTTCCATGACAGCCAGGGTTACGCAGAGAAACCCTGTCACAAAAAGAACAAAAATAAAACCAAACTAACAAAAGATTGTTCTGGGGACAGAGGGATCACTGTGAGTGGAAACTAATACTAAGTGCTTGGTAAGGGTTATCTCTGGGCAGTCTGGAGGTATGAACTGGTGAAATGTGGAAGAGAAGGACCAAGGGACCTTAGCTAAGGGGAAGATCCCATGAAAAATGAAAAGCTGCTAAAGGTTTAGGAGTGGACAGTGACTCAAATGTATGCTTAGGGGAGAGTGTCATTGCTCAGTGTGCTTAGCAGCAGCTTGAAGATGAGAGTTATCAGTTTCAACAACATTTCTGGTGTGCCCTACAGTCAAGGGGCCGATACCACCAGGAACTGGTACTAGGCATATTGTGCTGGGTGCAAAAATTCTGAACTTCAGGAGTGCATGGAAACACAAGAGACCAACACTGTCTTTACATGGCTTACAGTCAACTTCAGAGAACTAGACAGTCACCTCTATTTCCTAACCTATTCTGATGGCTTATCTTGGCAGAACTGCAGCGATAGAGTAAGGGTCCAGAAACTACCAAGGGGTCATCTGTACCTTCAACTGGAACTGGGTGCTCATAAGAAAAAGACAAAGCCATTTAGGAATGGAACACAGCAATGGCATGGCTAGCCTGCAATGACTTACACTCTGCTTATCTGAGAGGGACAGGAGTGGTGGCGGATGCAGTGAATGAGTATGAAGAACTCACTGGACCAGCTCTCTCCACTTTGACTGCTGGAAGTTTTCAGCCTTCACTCTCTCTCATCTAGTTACCAGGCTCTTATTGTCTCCCTGCTGTTGGCCTCAACCTGTGGCTTATTATACAACCTACTGTGCAAGAGTCCAAAACCCTGCAAATGACTAGGCACAGTTCTCCTTAATACCTTCTCAACTGCTACTCACAAAATAGAGCGAGAATGAGAAATTCACAAAGGCTCCCTCAGAGCAGGGACTGCACAGCCTCCTGGCTGCTAGCTCTCAGCATTGAGCACAGTGCCTTGTACCTACAAGCTCGATAAATAATCACGGCTTCAGAGCAGCCATGCTGGGAGTCTATCCTTCATAGCTTTTGCCATTGTCTCCCTAGGTGAACTTCCAGACAAACTATTTTCTGCAAAAGACTATTTCCGTGCATACTTTGTTCTATTTGGTCATTTGTGCATATATTTATCTATTTAATAAACCCCAAATCTCCCCATTGGGATATATTTCCCCTACATTGTTATTAAATGGGCTCCTAATCATCTTAAAGTCTTAACTCTTTATTTTGGGTTTAATTCAACCAGAATTAAGTCAGTAGTTCTCAGCCTTCTGAGAAGGGTCCTAATGCTGGGACCCTTTAATACAGTTCCTCATGTTGTGGTGACTCCCAACCATAAAATTATTTTTTTTGCTACTTCTTAACTGTAATTTTGCCACTATTAGGAATCATAATGTAAATATCTGTGCGTTGTGTTGGTCTTAGGTGACCTTGTGGAAAGTCTGTTTATCCTTTAAGGAGTTGTGACCCCCAGGTTCAGAACTGCTGTTCTAAGATATAACCACTCAATCCAAAGAAAGAAAAGATAAATTCTTTTGCTATGAAACCTTTATGATGGGCATGTTTGTTGTGCTGTTATTGTTGTTTATTTATTTTGTTTTTCTACCCAATATTTAAAATCTTCATTTTTTTGAAAGAAAAAAAATATTCTCTGTTCTTCTTGGTAATCTCCAATCTTTGTCAGCAGACACTGGAATATTTTTATTTATTTATTTATTATGTATACAGTGTTCTGTCTCCAGGTATGCCTGCAGGCCAGAAGAGGGCACCAGATTTCATTATGGATGGTGGGGAGCCACCATGTGGTTGCTGGGAATTGAACTCAGGACCTCTGGAAGAGCACTCAGTGCTCTCAACTGCTGAGCCATCTCTCCAGCCCAGACACTGGAATCTTGAGAGAGCCTTAAATGGTACACAGACTTTGAATGATTCACAAGTAGCATTGCAAGCAATGGAAATTTGGTATAAGTGGAGTGGTAGTAGCATCTGAATTCAGAAGTGACAGTACTAAATATGGCATCCTAATAAGAACCACAGCATTACCCTGGTTCTGTTCACTCCTGGCTAGATCTTGTGATTCTTAACCTATTTTCAAGTCAAGTTTGGCAGCTATCTGGCAATCCAATGACTTCCATAGTCTCACTTCCTTCTTACATCAGCCAAACTCAGTTTCTATTGCTTCATTTAAGAACTCAGAGAGTAGCCGGGCGGTGGTGGCGCACGCCTTTAATCCCAGCACTTGGGAGGCAGAGGCAGGCGGATCTTTGTGAGTTCGAGGCCAGCCTGGTCTACAAAGCGAGTTCAGGACAGCCAGAGATATTCAGAGAAACCCTGTCTCGAAAAACCAAAAAAAAAAAAAAAAAAAAAAAGAACTCAGAGAGTGTACCCATCGCCAGCTTCCACTAGTCTCAGTCTCATTTCCTGTTGTTCTTTATGCTGATACTATTTTGTACATACATATGTATATACATATATGTGTGTGTGTGTGTGTGTGTGTGTGTGTATATATATATATATATATATATTCTGACATTTTGTGTCTTCCCATGGGAAATTCCCGTCCTTGTCTGGTATCAGGCTAGAAACATGGGCAGAAAAGGGAGGAATACAGACCTGGAGATCCATACAAAGAGATCAGGATGTCGGGGCTAGGCTGGAGAGGCAGGAGAAAAGCTTATTTTCCCTGGCAAGTGTTATAGTTCTCTTAGCTAAGGAAGCAGAAGAGTTAGGGTAGTGCTAACTCTCTCATGCATGCAGGAAAAAAGGTTACCAGCTTTTTTTTGGCTAAGTTTCTGGCACTCGGCCAGGCAGCTGGGGCTACCAGAGCAGGCTGGGTAGACAGGTGGATGGTGTGGGAGAGGTGATGGAAACTCAGTCCCTCTTGGTGTACTTAGGAGGCAGCCACTGGGGTGACCAATGGCAGTGATCAAGCCATGAGCCTAGCTGAACAGCCATGGTGGAAGTGAGGTGAGAGCTGGTGTTCCATGCAAGACTGGTTAGCCAGGCACCATCAGCAGCAAATTCTTCATGGGAAGGATGAACACTTCCTTCCCAAGCCCAAAATAAACAGTCAGGTCTCAGGCAATCATGGTGAAGGCATGGAGAAAGACAGATTATTTCATGGTACAGGGATATTATAAACCTTTGGGCAGTGGGGAGGGGTTTTGGAGGTGAATGTGTTTGATTCACTGGGTATGGTCTTATCAAAAGAAAGGAAATGTGGTACCTAATTATCAGTGGGGGTGAGAGAAGAACTCCAGGTTCACTGAGGGGCAGGTTTCTCATTAGGAAAGAGTTGGGCTACATGACACTTCTTACTTAAAGGATCTGCGATTTCTGCAGATCAGATCGAAGAGGAAAGAATTGCGCTGACAAAAGGGAGTCTGTCATTTTAGCATTGAGCTCAGGGGCTTTCCGGAAATGCCAGACTTCAACCTTATCAGCAGAAATTCCCCACAGTATTCATTTATCCAGTGATAATGAAAGTGACTTCTGTTGTGGTTAGCTGCCAACTAGCCTGAGAGCTTCTGAAAGAGAGGTAATATATCTTCCATGTTGTCTCTAACTCTTTTTTTTTAATAGTTATTTTTTTCCTTTTATTGAAAATAGATTTTTTTTCTCACATATCTTGATTATGGTTTCCCCTCGCTTTACTCTTCCCAGTTCCTCCCAACCTCTCCTCCCATCCAGATCCACACCCTTTATGTCTCTCTTTAGAAAACAAACAGGGTTCTAGGGAATAATAATACAATAAAGCATAAGATAAAATAAAAACTAACACATTGGAATAGGACAAAACAAGCAAACAAAAGGAAAAGAGCTCAAGAAAAGGCACAAGAGACAAAGAGCTACTTGTTTGCACACCTAGGAATTCCATAATAGCACTAAACTGAAATCTATAATATATACTCAAGGGATTTTATAAAACCCTACAGGTCCCTTGAGTATATATTATAGATTACATATAAGAATATATATAATTTTTCTTTTTTTTTTTTTGGTTTTTCGAGACAGGGTTTCTCTGAATATCTCTAGCTGTCCTGGACTCGCTTTGTAGACCAGGCTGGCCTCGAACTCACAAAGATCCGCCTGCCTCTGCCTCCCAAGTGCTGGGATTAAAGGCGTGCGCCACCACCGCCCGGCTAAGAATATATACAATTTTTCTAAGGAAAAGCCCTGATGTGACATTATGAGACAAGGAACCTCTAGATGCCATTGAGTTCATTTTCTATTGGCTGTCTACTGTTGACCATGCAGTTTACGGCTAAGAGTAGTTTGTTTAACTAGGTGGTAGTGGTGGTTCATGCCTTTAATCCCAGCACTCAGGAGCAGAAGTAGGTGGATATCTGAGTTCAAGGCCAGCCTGGTCTACAGACTGAGTTCCAGGAGAGCCAAGTCTACATAGAGAAACCCTGTCTTGAAAAAACAAAAAGAATAGTTTGCTTCCCCAATGTGACTGACTCCCCTTGAAGGAAACTAAATTTTCATTGGCAAGTGGTTATCAACTGGGGATAGCTTCTGGGGTAGGGATGGGGCATGTGTCCACTTCTCCTTTCAGCTCTAGGACTGCATGTAGCTCAGACTCTTGCAGGCCATGTGCATGCTACCCCAGTCTCTGAGTTCATATACGTGTTGATGGTATTGATCTAGAAGGCCTTGTTTTCTTGGTGTCCTCCAGATGTCTCCAACTCTTAGAGTAGGCCCTGACATTTATTTAGTAAATGTTTATTGAGTAAATATTTTAAATGAATAAGTTAGTGTTTAGTTGCATAGTAGGTATGCTCTCAAGAACTTTTGAGATAGCAAATATTTCAGGAAGGCACATTTAAGCATTAGTGTATGTTTAATTATTTTTGCTCACCTTTGTCATTTATCTAAAATTGTTCAATTCTAAAGTAGCACCCACTAAATGCTGGGACTACTGAAATGTACCTGGTACAAACTAACTCTTCAAGCACAAAAGGCAAACCAGGTTTCAAAATTGATTTTTTTAAGGTATAAAGTATCTAATTAACAATTTTATATCATTAATTATCATATAAATAATATCTTGGATAAAGTAAAATATGTTGTTAAAAAACTTCCTTCTTTTCTTATAAAAGCTATTAAGATGATAAATAATACATATGTAATTTATGCTGTATTTGTATTGGGCAGCATTGTTCTGAGGCAGAGGTTCTCAATTTGTGGGTCATGATCCCTTTTGGGGTCAATTATCAGGTACCCTACATATCAGATATTTGCATTACGAATTGATAACACAGCAAAGTTACAGTTATGAAGTAGCAAGGAAAACAATGTTATGGTTGGAGGTCACCACAACATAAGGAACTATATAAAAAGGTCTCAGCATTAGGAAGGTTGAGGACCATGGTCTAAGACAACCCATTCTTGAGCCGGGCGGTGGTGGCGCACGCCTTTAATCCCAGTACTTGGGAGGCAGAGGCAGGCGGATCTTTGTGAGTTCGAGGCCAGCCTGGTCTACAAAGTGAGTCCAGGACAGCCAAGCATACACAGAGAAACCCTGTCTCGAAAAACCAAAAAAAAAAAAAAAAAAAAAGACAACCCATTCTTTATTTCATCTTTCTTCTCAAGGCTGCCTTTTCACTCGACAGATTTTTTTTTTCTTCAGTATCTTCTTTTTTAGTCTCAGTGGTTCTGGTGAAGAGCTGATTTTAATTACATGTGCACAAATGTATTTTAAAAAAAATATTACAAGATTTACTATTTAATCTTTTAATGTGTCAGTTTTCAGCAAATGACTTGAGATTTCTTAGAACTTATATGAGGTTTATGGAGTTTTTTGGTTTTGTATGTCAGTTTTTTCATTAAATATGGAATAATTAAATTATAAGATCTTCAAATATGAAGAGCTGCCCTTTTTTTCCCCATCTCTTTTATTGTTCTATCCTCAAATTCATTAACTATCTGTCTTCTCCCTTGTTCTCTAGGTGCATCCTGGGAGATTTTCAGTGCACTCAACTTTCCTGTTCTAGAAATTTCATTTCTTTTATTTCTCTGTTGAGACCCTTATAAATTCACTCATTGTGAAAATAGTTTCCTTTGGTCCTTTCAACATATTTAAAATATATGCTTAAAGACTTTGTAAAACTGAACATCTGAGGGATTTAGAACTAGTTTCTTTTCACCATGTTTTTCCTTGACCACAGGTAATAGTTTTCTATTTCTTTATATATTTAATAATTGGTGATCCAGGCATTCTGGATTTGAGATTCCTCTAAAGAGTGTGAACTTTTGTACTGACTTATAGTCTGATTTCTGGCTTCCCCATCCTTGCCTAGAGCTTCTACAGTCTTGGGCTATCACTTTATTGGGTGAATTTGGTTCTTGAGTTCCTCTTCTTGCCATGTGATTTGACTTCCAATGTCTGTCTCCAATGGAGATCTCACAAGATTCAGCTCTAGGCTTTTTTGCATGAGTGTGAGCTTAAAGTATGAATGGAACTCTCAAGTAGAGTAGACAAACTATAGCCACAGCTAAACACTAGCCTCTCCTCTCTCCCTCTCTCTTTCTCTTCCCCTCTCTCCCTCTTCCTCTCTCTCTCTTCCTCTCTCTCTTAACAAATAAAGTTACACTGGCACACAGTGAGATCTCTTAGTTCATACTGTCTATGGCTGTTTCTGCTCTAGAAAGCTGAGTAACTGACACAGACATTGTGTAGCTCACAGTCTTAAAATAACTACTAGCCAATAATAAATAAATAAATAAATAAATAAATAGATAGATAGATAAATAAATAAATAAGATAGATAAATAAATAGATATTTACCAGGAGCTCTTAATAGAAAAAAAATTACATCCTTTGTTTGAGAGCATGGTATTTCCACAAGGCTTTCTGCATCTTGTCTGGATGCTTGGAATAGTAATAATGGGTTAGCAAGGTCTTTTTAATGAGACTTAGATGGACCACCAAGGCCACTCGGTATTGATCAACTACTAGTGGTCTTTGTGACCTTCTTGGTTCTGGAACAGCATCTTTACAAAGCTTTATATTGTTTCAGTCCTTGGATATGCACTCCAGTCCTACCAATGATTCTCTGAATTCACTCTGACAGTCTTCTGCTCCCCTTTTCCCCTTCCCATACAACTCCTTGTCTCCTGCCTGACTTTGGGGTTACTTCTAAAGGTTTGTGTGCTGGAATCATGATGTCCAAAAGGCAGTGCTAAGGAGGTAGAACCTTTAAAAGGTGGAGCCTTGTAAAAGATAAATTAGGTCAGAGAGGCTCTACACTCATGCACAGACCATAAGTACAGTTTGTTGTAAACTACAGCTGCCTCATGCCTTGATTCCCATCTGTACACGGTGCTGCCCATTCAGCGTTTCCATCACGCTGTGGCACTGACAGAGGATCCCTACCAGGATGCTGGTGACATGCTGTTTGAACCTTCCAAGCACTAGAATCACAAGCCAAATAAACCTCTTCTTTATATAATACCTTGCATCAGGTATTTTGTGATACCAACACCAGATGTGACAAGGCATGCTCCATCCTGCAGAGTCCAGCTGCTGAAACTGCTCCAAGTCCTGATCTCTATTTCCTTTTCTCATCAAGAGTGCTGTGATCAGCTTAAACTCCTGGCAGTCAGGAAACTCTTCCATGGGACAGAGCCAAGGTGATTGTTGGTGGAGTTTATCTCTGAGTTTTCCTGACACATAGAAGGGAATCTTTGTGCTACGTCTTGAGTGATGTCTGAAAATATTTGTCATTTTGGTTAATTACTGCTGAAGGACCAGTTTGATGCCAGTTACAGTCAGAATTGGGACTCCTCCCCTACAACATTCCTTCTTGGCTAGTGTTCATTTTTTTTTTAAAGACACAAGGTCAGATTATCTAAAGGTAATTTGATAATACCTCATATCTGGAAAAATACATCTTATACTTGGAAATCAATTCAAAGTTTTCCTGAACTTTTATAAGACATGAGAAATAAAGAAGGGTTTCTGGCAGATATCGGATAATTTTCTCTAGAGATGAGGCAATGTTTTATCCTCAAGTCATAATTTCGAATTACCTGACTATATGATTTTTTTCCCTTTGAATCTTCTTTGTGGTTATACTATCCAACAGTACCACAGCCCTACATTCGGAGTGAAAGATCAAACTCACACTTGGCTTGAAAAACAGGTTAGGCATTGCCTCTGGTCTCTGACTCATTCCTGAGTCAGTGATCCTGAGTGATAACCATCCCAGGTACCGAACTGTGTGTCACAGAACTATGTGGCCTAATAAAGTCTGCAGCGTACTTTCTAGTTTCAGGTAATAGCTCACTCTGCAAGCTCACTTTGACTTAACCAATTTCACACTTTTAGAACAAAAATATTAATATTTTGCTTTGTGAAGATAGGTAGCTGGTGTGGATAATTTGCTCTCATCTATGTTTTAAAGCTGTGATCCATCATTATGGATATCCCAATACAATATGGTCTTGGAGTCTATAGTTAGCTTCTGGGTCCCTCCAAGTATAACTCGAAGAATGTTCCATAATACAAATAGCTTCATAGATTACTTCAAGTTCTTAATGCTATTTGGGAGTTTTCTTTTGTTGAGAATCTAACTCAAGGCCTTGTGTATCTATCAATGGGCCTATATTTTAGACCTCAATTCATTTGTTCAGTACCCCTGAAATAACTAAAACAGGTATTTCTCTCACTTGATATGCAAAGGAATTGGCTGGTCTGTAAATAAGTTCAAGGTCACAACAGAATTAGGACAGGGCCACATGTCTCTACACTCTGCATTCTGTATTATACCATACTCAGCTTTGGGGAAAACAGGTACCACACTATTAACAGTATTCAAACATCCACTACCTTTCACCACATAGCACTGATGATTTCATTATCAGTTTAAGACGGTGCAATTCCTATTCCTGTATCTGTAGCCTCCTTGGACCTTGGGGTAACTGTCTTACCAAGTTCTGATCAATCAGACTTAAATGCAACTATGGTGAGTCGTATATTCTGGAAAGTATTTTCTTATTTTTGTTTTGCTTTCTTGGGGAAGAAGACAGATGTAGCTCAGGTAATTATAATCCTTCTCATTTGACTGCTCCTTCTGGGAATATGGCAATGGTTGCTGGAGGCAGAGTAATCATATGAAGAAGAGGCTAAGAGGATCATAATCATGGGCCCTAATGTCACCACGCCACAGTACGAGTATCCATAATCACTTACCTTTTATTACTATGTGGAAAAATATTTATTTTTACCTATGTTATTATAACTAGATTTTCTGATATATACAGATAGATGAATGTGATGCTGATTTTTTTTTTTAAGGGAAAATAAATGGTGGAGAGCAAAGAGCTGAGATGACCTCAAGATCCCTATACCCCAGTTTTAGTACTGTGGTTCTGTTTCTCCTATGGTCACTACCCGGCAAAATGGATTTTATGGATACAATTAAGTTTACTATTCAGTGGACCTTAAGAAGTGGCGATTACCAGATATATTTATCCTTCTCAGGTCTCTGATGTGGTTGAAGACTGGATAGTTATAGTACCACAGTTAAATTTTAAGTTGTTTAGGAATTAAAATGATGTTCTAGGTCTAAGAAGATGTTCTTAAGTTGGT
This sequence comes from Lophiomys imhausi, assembly GCA_907164525.1. Taxonomy (NCBI): domain Eukaryota; kingdom Metazoa; phylum Chordata; class Mammalia; order Rodentia; family Muridae; genus Lophiomys; species Lophiomys imhausi. Next base: position 2,570,536 of record CAJQZJ010032499.1, on the reverse strand, counting down.
AACAAAAGTTAGGATGGACACTGAGTTAGGTATAGAACTTTAAACTCATTGAGATAGACAGACAATAGAATATTAATATCAGTTGCCAAATATGTATGGACTGGGACATTGGGAATGTATGTTATACCTTATAATATTCATAATTGTTGCTTAATTATTCTTATTGTTTTGTATTTTTTTACTGTTACAAGAAAAAGAGTCGTTTATTGGACTAAAAGGGAGAGCTGTTGGGGGGAAAAGATACACCTTAAATTAAAAAAAAAAGCAGATAGGAGGGTGAGAGGGAAGAGGGTAAGAGGGTGAGACCAGGAGGAGGGTGGAGAGTATGACTGAGATGTAACTTGAAGAAATAAATAAATGTAAAAAAAAAAGAAGTGGAGACTATGCAAGTGAGCCCATCCTAACTGGTGAGCCCTTAAACAGGGACTGCAATCACACAAGTATAAGAACTGAATTCTGCCACAGGTCAAAGCCTCAGGGGACCCTGAATTCTGGTGATCACACCACCAGCCACCTCCAGCTGAGCTGAGAACCCACCCAGATATGCAGAGGTGGGGCCTCAAGAATTGTTGGATAGTAAGCAGAGACTCTTTACATCTCTGATGAGTGATTTGTTGTGTGTCATCAGAAAATGATTATGTAAATTGGCAAAACTTCTGGTTTTCAATTAGTTAAAAAAATTACAAAGGTTTTTTGTTTTAATGGAAAAAGAGTCAGTCTGGAGCTCAAAACTTGAAACCATAACTTCTCTTTAGTAATTTCCCAGTATGGATAAGGGTCAGAACCACAACTAAAATCAATCATTGTTATAATCACAGAATATAGTAAATCAAAGAGAAGTCAAGACAAAATGCACGAAATTATGCATACAGCATATGGATCACATTATAAGCATAATCTCTGTTCAGCAGATTAAAAAAAATTTTCTGCCTTGCTTTTTAAGCGCACAGGGACATTATCCTGCCTTTATGGATCCATGGTGCAATGCCATGATTTTTAGTACAAAAAGTTAAGAAACAATTTGCACTAACATCAGGAGGCCAGTGAACAGTTCAGAGTCTCCTGGAGCTGAGATGATCAACTCCTGCCAAGGGTTCTTCCTACCAGTGAGGGATACTAAATAGCGTTTTGGCACAGGGTGAAGTGGGATGAAGGCAGAGTGGACAGACAGGAAACACAGAGTCAGAGGCAGCACATGGTGAATTCATTGGGTTCTGCTTGAGGACTACATGTGGGGTAGAGTCATTGACTGCAGCTGGGAGAAAAGTCAAGACTGTTAGCCAAATAAGCTTGTCTCTTTTTCTCTTTCCCTTCCCTTCCTTTGCCTCTCTCTTTCTCTTTTCTGTAAACAAAGTATCTCATAGTAATGCCCCATCTTCCTGTCTCACCTTCCCAAGTCCTAGGAGTTTGGGTGTACACCTCCACACCTAGCTAAACATTTCATTTAAAATATGATATTTACATATGTTAGAGATATTCCTTACATATTCAAGAGAGATGTCTACTAGGTGCTCAGAGCTCAGAGCTGGAGAATCAAATTTGGAAGTCACCATCATACACAAAGGATCAGGTCATCTAGAGATAAGCTGTAGCAAAAGAACAGAAATGGCCCATGCTTTTCTATGCCCAGTACAGTTGGGATGCAGCACTATGGGGCTCTAAGTCACAGGAGCTAGATTCCAAATGACCTGAAACTTTGAGAATGCCCTGGTATGGATAGCTGTGGTGTTCTGCCCTTCAACAAAAGGGTGTCCAGGAGCCAAAAGGCCTCAGGTACTCTACATCTGGGAAACAAGGGTTTAAAATAGAGTGTTTCTCAAAGAAATTCCTTGACTAAAACACATGAACATGCTGCCAAAGAATTCACTAAACACCAGGAGATGAGCAGATGCCAGGCAAGTCATAACAAGAGCAGGGACCACTTAAAAACACAGGTAATTTCAAAATCAGAATAGTTATTAAATCAGTTAATGTGGGAGGGTGCCTGGTGGACTGCTTTCTATAAAAAACAAGGTCTATACATTGTGTTTCTTGAGGGGCTTTGTCTCTGGCAATAACTCAGGTGCTGTTGAGTCTTCCTGGGGCCATGAATTCTTCTCTATGGCTCAGGGAAGGGAAGCTTTGCTGCCATGGATGCTAACGCCTGTGTCCCAAACATTAGTCATGGTCAGCCTCACTTCTGCTGTCCCACAGATGAGGTACATCATTACCTGTGGTCTTCTCATCAACCTTCAAAGACAATACTGTTATTAATGTCAGCATTTGAGAGCGGACAAGCTTGAAGTCAGAGACGTCAGATGTATTACTCAAGTTCAGGTAGTGTGGGAATTCCGACCCCAAACTTTTTCGACTTTAGAGGTAATTCACAAACATATCTATTTTAACCATCATAGATTATGAGCTTTGTTAAATTCTGACACTATGTTAGATATTGGAGATAAAGAAATAAATAATGCAGACTCTAGAAATGCCAATTATCCAATGGCTTCATTCCATGAAGGGCATCTAATATCAGAGTGGAAGGACAGCAATCAGATGCTCTCTTTATAACTTAAAAGGCATGTCCCAATACCAGACTACTGTGCAGGGAGAGTTAAATAAGTATTTTTATAACACATATAGTTACTGTGTGCCTAGCAAAATTATGTAAGATTATGGATCCTAGGTACAGGCATAAATATTCAAGGTTTCAATTTGGAGAAATGGAAAGGTACAGAAAAGAGTTTTTTTTTAATCCTGTCTTAGAATCTTTGAATTTTTGATACACTGGAGATCTCAGAAAAGCAAAGCACATAGCTCTCTTCACCATCTTTGAGAAGCTGATGTGGGCTACAATGGAAGATGAGCACAGGTCTTAGGAGCCAGGAAAACAGGAGGGATCAATGGAGGACCCTATCTGACCTATGTCTCAGAAGAAGGCTCAGAATGAATGGTAATCACAGCACAGGCTCTTCAGGCCAGCCAAGTTCCTCATTGTGTGTGAGCTGCATCAGGGAATGTCTCCTAGGACCTCTAAGCCTGTTTCCTGCAACAATGATAGGAATCTGTCCTCAAAGGTTCCTGTGAGATGAAAATGGATGCTCTGACCAGACCTTCAGCAACGCGAAGGACAAGTGCTCAGCGGATGGTATCCATCATCATTGGTGTTCCCATCGATCAATCAGGGGTGGTGGGAGCTAGCTTGGTAAAGAGAGAGACACAGAGAGTGCGAACCTGATGACCCCACTCTTGTGACAATGGCATTTCAGGAAGTGAAAGTGGAAGAAAAGGGGAGACCTTAGAAATGTTGGTAGGGGTGGTGGTGGAGAGCAGTCATGGTGAGGGTTTCAGTTTCATGCAGGAAAATGGCTGACCAGTGTGATCTGAGGCTCTGGGAAGAAGTGTTGGAGGTGAAGCAGGGTTGTCAGCAGCCACACACGGAGTCACAACCCTACACAACCACCAGCAGCCTGAGAGTTCCCTTGTCCCTCAGGGACCTCCACACAGGTAAATCAGTTCCCTGACTACAGGCAGAAAGAATTCCAGGTCAAGCAAGTCAAAGAGAAATAGGAGAGGAATACACCATCCCAAGACTTGCGTGCTGGCTCCTAAGGTGGTCAGTCTTCCTTCCTCCCTCCCTTCCTTCCTTCCTTCCTTCCTTCCTTCCTTCCTTCCTTCCTCCCTCCCTCCCTCCCTCCCTCCCTTCCTTCCTTCCTTCCTTGTCAATGTAGTCTGAATATTTGGGATAAAAGGCATGAGCCATTACAACAGCAAGAGGGTCAAATTTAAACATCTTCACAATGGTTAATATATGCTCTTGTGGCTTTCTAAGTTAGAAGTTTCCAAAGAGTTCATTTATAACAACTTTACGATTAATCAAAGTTGAAAATGTAACATAAGGTTTAGAAGTTTAAAAATGCATAGCTTCATTTTTCTCAAAGGCTATCCTTTGCAAATGGAATTGTAAGGTGTTTTTTGAGTACAATGCTTAGATTTATGGATGAGAGGAGTGTTAATAAGGTAATATTTAAGATTACAGACATTCTGGCTCTAAGTAATCATAGCTGCTGTTTGTAACTTTCTTGTTTGAGAGGTCTTTGGAAAAAAACACATTATCTTTATAGGCAATTTTGGTTGCACAGGTTGTGTTGAAGTGTTTTGGCTCTCTATCAACATGAGACAACCTAGATCTCAGGGTGAGGGGCTTCTTTCCTTTCTCATGTTCCTTAGTACATTCTATCTTCCTGTCTTGTTTTGGGACACCACACTGGATAATCCTGAGACCCCATTCACATGGTCACCTATGTGAGCAGTGGCCATAGATTGTGAACTACACAGCCCGTGCAGCTGAGGTGATAATCTGCCATAGGACCAGCCCAGTGTGACACAGCTGCTGAGTTCAACCCACCCACTTCAGTCAATGGAGGGCATCAATGTGACCATAGGTCTCACCAACCTCTATGCAGCATGCTAATCATATTCAAAGACATGTACCTGTGACTTGAGAGTGTGTAATTATCCTAACTGAATTGTACTTCTGCAAAAACATGGATTTTGCGATTTAGAAGGTCCCTCCAACAGTCTCTACACCAAGATAAAGGAGGGCTAGAGGGAAACAGCTCCAGGTAACACATCTCAAACTTGTCCAGATCTCCAGTGAAGTTAATCCAACGGAAGCCTTGTCTAGAAAAACCTACAGCTTTATCTGTCCTGGGTACAGGACAATTGAAAGGCTATTTCCCCATCCTCCCTTCTTTGTAGAAATAGAACTTCTGCCTGGCTGGCATGCCCCTTCCCCTTTCCTCTGACATCTGCCTTCAGCATCACAGAACGCATTACCAACACAACCAACACTCCATCCCCTGTTGCATAACCGTGGACAGTGGCATCCAGGTCTACAACAGGAAACATGTCCCTTTATCTGAATGCTACCCTCAAGATATGTGGCCAAGAAGCCCTCCACAGCACACTCTGCTTCCCACACAAACATCCACACGTTAACAAAAGCAGAAAACCTTGACCTAGCAAGCCAATAAAAAACAGAGAAGAAAACGCCTGGAGCCACAGGGAATCCCTGGGTCATTCTTCACTCAACAGAACAAAAGGAACAGAGATAGGAAAGAACAATTAAGCTTGGTGATTAGAGGCCTGCTAATGCCATTAGCAGCTGAATAGAGGACAGAGAAAGCCTCTGAACATATCCTAAAGAAACCAGGTGGTTCGGTACAGAGTGCAGTTAATTAGAGGTGGAGGTGGGAAATGAGTTTTATGTGGCATATGCTGAGATTCAAGGGTTTAAAAGAAAAGAGTGGTTACAGAAAATGTGGGAAAAGTGGGGGAAAAAGATTTTGCAGTCATCCAGGACAGAGGATGTATGGTTCAGCTGAGCAGGCTATCACAACAGGAAGTAAAGAGATAGAAGCTGCTTGACCCCTGGAGCAGTTCTACACACAGGAGGAAGACTCAGAAAGGGGAAAAATGGGCCTGGGGTGACAGATGTGGTAAATCAAGGAAAAACCAGAATCATTTAAGAGGTCATAGAAGCAAGAGAATTTTCCAGAAAAAGACAGATTTTTCTAGTGAGGTTCATAGAGAAACATAATGGGAATGGATGGTCATTTGTGACTCTTGAGAGGTTGGCTGGAGTGTCCACTCCATGAGGAACTGAGTGGCCCTTGCCACCAGTGCAGGTTGAAGAAAAGCAGTGAGAACTGTGGAAGGCTAGAAGACCTAGGCTGGAAGCTCGACTATAAAAGTTTAAAAATAACTATAGTTTAAAGACTCTTTCAAATTAAGTTAATCAATTTATTTTTCATTGATTTATTGTGCCATAGAGCACATTTGGAGACAGTCAGAGGACAACTTGTGGGAGTCAGTTCTCTCCTTCCACCATGAGGGACGGAGGGACCAAACTCAGGTCATCAGGCGTGGTGGCAAGCACCTTTATCTGCTGAGCCATCTTGCCATCCCTAAAGCTTAATGTCATTTAATAAATTCTATAAACGAGAGGGAATCACCAGGATAAACTGTTGATGCTGATTTCATGCCTCCAAAGAGGAAGCACTTCTCCATTTATCTTGCAGGAACAAACCAGAACCCACCTGAGGTGAGGACCCAGAGGCTGTTTCCTGGGATCTTTTCAGCCACAGCAAAAATTAAAACCCTTTCTGCTCCACCCCCAAAATGTTTAAGGTTGATATTAGCCTTTCTGTAAAGATTATGAAAACACCTTAAAGAGGGGAAATAGACTTTTAAAACTTAGTAAATCAACACTGCTTGCATGTAGCCCTGACCCCTTTTTAAAAATCCACTCTTTAAGCAAGATTGAAACTGGGTCTGTGACTTTCTTTCCCTATAGTGGAAAAAATACCACAGACCAAGAATATTCCTGTTGAAATCCCAGCAAAGCCTTTAATGACTGCAAAATCTCACCTTAAAGTTGTATTCCACAAGCACAAGGATTAACACTATCATTTACATATACTTTTAAAAGAAGGACCCTAACAACTAAAACTATAATTTCCAAATATTGATGGCTCCATGTGCATTATATTATAATATAATCTTCTCAGGAGCACTGTGAGATAAGGGGCAATTACTAACGTTTATTTTCTAGTTAAGGAAACTGAGGCACGGATGGGCCAAGTTTTACAAGTTCACACAAGTAGGTGGATACACTAAAATATAAACTGTGAAATTCATCAAAAATATCGTAATTATCCACTTGATGACTATATTATATTCCATTAGATTATTTAAAGTTATATATATTTTTTATTTTTATTATTTTTTTATTATTTTTGTATTGGTTTTTCAAGACAGGGTTTCTCTATGTAGCCTCAGCTGTCCTGGAACTCACTCTGTAGAACAGGCTGGCCTAGAACTCATAGAGATCCTCCTGTCTCTGCCTCCCAAGTGCTGGGATTAAAGGCATGTACAACCATGGCCCGAATTTTTCTTATATATATTTTATTTTTAAATGTCATTTATTTTTATTTTATGTGCATTGGTGTTTTGCCTGCATGTATGTCTATGTGAAGGTGTCAGGCTCCCTGGAAGTGGAGTTACAGACAGTTGTGAGTTGCCATGTGGGTACTGGGAATTGAACCGGAGTCGTCTGGAAGAGCATCCTCTAGAGGAGCAAACCATTTCTCCAGCCCTTATATTTGATATTTTTTAATTAGAAAGTTTTCTTTTTAAGTAGCAAGTCCAACAACCAGTTCACAGGCTCCAAATTAGATATGTGTTTTTCTACTAAGAAGCCCATATGCCTAGTTCTCCTGAATGAGAGAGGCCATAGCCCCGCAGTGCTGCACAGCCAACGGTGAGCAGGAAACTTATGGAAGAAGCCCAAGATCCTATAGGATCTGTGACCTAGAGGCCTGGATTATCACCCCATTCTCTCCTTGTTGACCTTTCCTGGCCTGAGGTTCTCAGAGAAGAGTGGCAAATCCGAATGAGTACTAAGTTAGAGCCAGAGCCCAAAGTCAAGGTTCTATGTCAGGGCCTTATGGCAACCCCAGAAAAGTCCATACAACATAGGACAAGAACCAAGAGGCAGGGAAATACCAGATGTAGTGGGACCAAGCTGGCCCTGGCATCATAGGAATCACAGCTTGCTCCCTGTGGCTTTAGGGACTTTGGTCTCTAAAACCTTCCATTGTACAGGGAGATGCTTGGAGGTGGGACGTATCTCACAGCTCCTGCGTGGTTTTGCTCCCTTTGAGAGTTCACTGCATGGTGGCTCAACTTCCCCATTGGCAGGGTGCATCTTTTGGCTCCTGTAGCAGCATATGGGGAACACAAGGTTCCATGCCTTCAGTGTGGTACTTTATCTGAACCCAGAAGTAGCTGGTGGACCCCAGCATCAACCTCAGAGAGCAGAATGGGTCCCACCAGAAGACTTGGTCACCACAGCAGGCAGGAGAAAAGTGAGGCTGAGGGTTGCTAAGGTGCCTAAGAGGAAGCCTCTATAGGAAATGTAAATGCAGATAAGACCCCATGCTAGTATCCAATCTCACATACACAGAAGGCAGGGGAATGACCCAGCAGGTGGCTTATGGCCTTCTGTTATCTGTGCTCATGGAACTTCTGTGGGTTACCAGAAGTCTGTCACAGAACATTACCCATTCATTTCTTCCCTAATCCATTCATTTCTTCCCTAATCCAATCCTTTTATAAGCATTCATTTAACAGTCCTTGTTGTTCGACATGTCTAGTGAAATTCTATGGCTAGAGATGACTAAAATCTAACCTCTTAGAAGACATAGGCAGATGGACAAACATGAAATAATATGATTAAGGCTACACGAGGAGAATCCAAGAGTGCCAAGAGCTTGCAGAAAAATAATAAAAAGGATGGGGTAAAGGGAGGGGTGATGAACACACAGATGGCTTGAGGAGGTTTGGAAATTTGAATCCCAATAGTTTTTGTTTGTTTGTTTGCTTTTTTTTTTTTGTAAGATCCCCTTCAAAACAGCAGCATTAAAATGTCAAGTGCTCAAGGAAAGCCTAACAAATGAAAGCATGCTGTCTTCTGACCTACAGATAATTCAGTTTGGAAAAGCAAGGAGCCAGGAGAAACGTAGAAAGCCAAGCTGTTGGAAAGGTCAGGTGTAAGGAGGAAAGACAGGGCACTGCAGGTGGGGGCCAGAGGCTGGGCCCTGAAACAAAAGTAACAAACACCAATTAAACAAGAGGGAGAAATAGCAAAGCTTAGTTTGTGTTTTAGAGAGACCACTCTAGAAGCAATGAGGAAGGTAGATAGGTGAGGCGAAGATAAGCAGGAATTACGGTGATCAGACTAGCAAGATGGAGGGAGAGAATGTTTTGGTAGGGTGTAACATCAAGACAAGGGAATGAAGTATGTTTGGGCTCCTTTAGAATGAAGGCATCATTGTGTGACAGATAGGTGAAAAAGACCCTTGCAAGGGACCAAGTTGTACCATTTGCCAGGACAAGGGGGAAGTGTGGCTGAGGGGCGAAAGTGACATCATGAGTTCAGAGTTGCATGTACAGAGTTTGATGGGCCTGTGTGACAACCACTGGGCTATTCCCAGAGTCTTTAAGCCAGTCTGTCTGGAGCTCCGAAAAACATTGGTTGAGTGCTGTTAAAAGCAGACGGAAGGCCACCAGAAGCAAGAGACTTGCACTGGGAGACACAGAGTGAATAACAGTTGGAGAAATAAAAAGCAAGGTTGGGGTCCGGGGATGGTTAACTATTATGGTTGGGCATGATAAAAGCAGCCTCTTGGGAGTTTGGTTTTGTCATCATCCTGAAGGTATGGGAAACCAAGAAACCAAAGGAAGTTCAGCCAAAAGAGATATGTGTGTTTACTCCCTTGGGGTCAATCGTTAGGCAACCCAGAGACAAGGAGGCTCAAGCAAAGGAGACTGAGGGGAGAACTGCGGAGGTATCAGTTTGGGGTGTCCATCTTACTAGAAACCAACCCCTTTCCACCTGTTCATAGTATGACTTCCTGTTGGTGCACCTGAGGGGTTCACACAGCGGTACTTTTACATGCTGCATCAGGAAGACTTCTCCAGGGTGGGCTGGAAGACACTCCAGGGTGGGCCACAGGCAAGATGCATGCCTTGAAGCCTCCCCCTGCAGCTAGCTCTTGCAATTTTCTCACACATCAGGGCTCTCTGAATCTCTTGAGTTAGGAAAAAGCACACATTCATGGGACATCATTTGTGGCTTAAGGTGCTTCACAGAAAACCTGTCCAAACTGCAACTGAGAATTCCCTCGGGACCTCTGATACCCTGTTAAAGGCTCAGCCCCAGAACAATGTGTCCAGTTCCAGTCATCTTCAGGACTTTCAAAAACATGACAGAATCACTTTAGAGCTACAGAGGGGAGCCGGACACAGTGGCTTCCACTGACCCCGAGCTGATAATTCCTTATTTCCATTTTCAGTAATGTAGTGGGGTCTACTTCCCTTTTCGGAGAATCCTGACACAGGCAGACAGCCAAAAACCAGCCAGCCACACACTAACCATTAAAAATAAAAATAAAAAAATTGCAGCAGGGGGCCTGGAAGCTGCAGCTGCAGAAAAGCCCCAGCCTGACCTCGACCTTATCCCTGTACACCAGGCTGTGCATTAGACCACTCACTCACACACAAGACACTTCCTACGTCCATGTGCCTACTGGAGGGAGGGGTGTGTGTGTGTCACCAACTGCCAGGACAGATGAACCCAGACGCCCTGGTGGGCTTGGCACAGCTGACATGCTAACAGGGACTAGCTTCCTGGGCTTCATTACAGCGGGCTCCTGGGTTCTGATACGTGAAATACACCAACAGCCTTTCTGGAACCTGTTAAGCACAGGGCATGCATGTGAGAAATGTCCTGGGCTATGGGGTAAGATAATTCTCAGATCACAAAAGGGGAACAACTGACTACTTTTCAATGGTCACAGCTCACCCACTCCTACATTTCTAGTTCATTTACTCTTTCACATTAATTTGTGAAATTTCTGTCTATTTCTCTTATAAAAATAAAATATTCCCACTGAAGATAATCTAGGGGATGTCTACAAGCACACCCATGGTATACCTCTAAACTCTAGAGTGATATGGTTTATATTTATGTAACTGTTTGCATGCATTTCAACTTCCGGAGGACATGGCTATTGTTCACAAGGAGGCGTTCCCTTTGGGGGCAGGAGAGCCTGTCACCACAAACAGGACAGGATCCTCTGACCTTGTAACTCCCTGTGCTAGTACCTTAGTGGCTAAGAATTATTTAGTCTATTGTTTGCTGCCCCCCCCCCCAAGTTGATGGAAATTTCCCACCATTTATGCCTATTCTCTGTACTTCCTCAAACTGGGAGACCAGAAAGAAAAATTTCATCCTTGGAAGGTCTTTCCTATTAATTTTCCTACTTTGATGTTTCTAATGTTTTATTTTTCCAGTCCTTGCATCACCCACGTCCATCTGGAAACCCTTTCTCAAAACACTCCAGTATCGATTTAGAAACAAACTATACAGTGGCATGTACTTGGTCCCACCGCTAATAGTAGTATTTCTTTGGGTAGACAACTTACTGACGGCAGCTCTTGCAAAACAGAAAAACCACAAATTCAAAGCATATAAACCATAAATGCAGACACAGCAGACATCTACTTAGAGAACAAGAGGCAGGGCCAGAAAACTTCAGTTCCCACTCGCGTCTCTAGCATCCTCAGAGAGTGGAAATCTCAGACTGGGTAGACAGTTCAGCAGGTAACAAGCTCACTGTGCAAGAAGAAGGACCATAGTTCGGATCCCCAGCACCTGTATGAATGCCAAGGGGCCATGGAGCCCATCTGTAATCCCAGCAGAAGAGGCAGAGGTAGTGGACGGGGTGGCGGGGGCAGTGAAGAACAATCTATCGAGTCTAGCCAAATCGATAGGCCCTGGGCTCAAATAACAGATCATAAGGTGAAGGTGATTGAGTAAAACTTCTGAGATCTTCATGTTTGCATGTCTGTGTGCACCCACACACATACAAGTGCCTGCACACATGTGAGCATGCATACATACATACACACACACTAAAAAGTAATAAAAAACCTAAGACTTTAAAAAATAGATTCAGAATATTATTTACAGACCAAAATAAAGTGGTTTCAAACAACCACAGCACTTGAATTTACCACAGAAGAGAAGATGGGCTTGTATGTTAGGAGGCCTCGATGATCTTCCTTCTTGGCTCAGAGTGGCAAAGAGCAAGCATGCGGTTAGTGTCACAGACAGAGATGATCTACCTCCCCACCCTTTTTTAAATGCCTCTATTTTGTCCAAATGCCTCTGTATCTGGGATTCATGTAGCAATTGCCGCAACACAGGCCAGACCTGATCAGTGGATGTAGTGTTTCAATTACAGAGAAACGTAAGAAACTGACAAATGTATGAAATTTATTGCACTACCTCCTTGCCCTCCATCTTTTATTTTCAATTAAAAGGGGGGGGGGGAGACAGATAGAGAGAAAGAGAATAGTAGCAGTGAATAAAACAGTGATTCTCAGTCTAGGGAGAATTGAAAGGACTTTAAGGACGTGTGAACTACCACTGTTCTTTCCTCGAGTGTAATGGCCTGACATGAGTGTTTACAGTGACAGCGAAAGGAGCCACTTCAGAGCATCAGTGCAGCACTCACAGAGCCCTCCCACCTACGGGATAGGCTGTTACCACCAGTTAACAGCTGACAGGGACAGAAACTCAGACAGAGACTTGGGAGAGTTCTCCAAGGACACAAGGCTGCTGAGAGACCAAATGATAGCTGATGCTAGTTTATTGATTTTAAAGTCTATTTAAAATAGACTTACCAGACAGCTCAAATGATACAAACTACTCAGTAAAATGCCAGCCTCCAAGAAGTCCATTTCTTGCACTGGAAAGGGGAAGGAAAAAGGAAACTAGACATCAAGAACTAGGTTGACTTTTCCAAAAGCCAGGGCTCAAATGACCCGGGTTGACACCCAGAACTCCCTCCTTGACTACTTTCACTTTTTTCCACCATTGAGTCCTTGTCCTAGTTATTGTGCTAATGTTCTAAAGAGCCATCATGACCAAGGCAACTTATAGAGGAAAGTATTTAACTGGGGGCTTACTTACAGTTTCAGAAGATTAATCCATTATCATCATACTAGGGAGTATGATGACAGGCAGGCAAGAATAGCACTGGAGCAGTAGCTGAGAGCTACATCCTGATGCGCAGGCAGCAGGCAGAGAGAGACAGACAGACTGACTGACTGACTGACTGACTGACTGACTGACTGAGACTGGCATGAGCTTTTGAAACCTCTCCCAGTGACAGGCTTCCTCTAACAAGGCCACAGTTACTCCAGCAAGGCCATATCTCCTAATCCTTCCCAAACAGTTCCACTCCCTGGTGACTAAGCATTCAAATATATGAATCTGCAAGGATCATTCTCATTCAAACCACCAAAGCTCCCATTGCCAACTCTGAGACCTTCGTATACATGTTTCCAACTTCAAATTCTCAACTGATTCCACACAATGGCCAATTCATGTCAAGTCAATGTCTAACAGCCTGTCAAACTTAACGTCCAAACTACTCGGCCAATTACTTGCCCTCCTGAAAACTCCTGCAGATCCAGAAGCTTTCTCATTCAGGATAATGGCAATAGGGGTCTGAGGAGATAGGTTAGTGGCTAAGTACCTGTTGAGCAACCATGTACCCCAGCACCCATGTAAAACGTCAAAGGCACAGCAGCACACACCTGTCACCCAACTGCTTAGGGGCAGAGACAGAAAGATCCCGGAGGCTCCCTAGCCAGCTACTCCACCTAAGATAGCAAGCTCTAGATTCAATGAGAGACCTTATGTCACAAAATAAGGTAGATAAGACTAGTTAGACAGCATGTGCCTGTGGCTCTCCTGGAGACCTTTACTGATGAGCTGTGTGAGACATAACTATCATGGTACTGTCCAGTCCCCACACAGAAATATTCACTTCTACTTTATCTTCTGTATCTATGTGATAAATCCTCCATATCTCCCAAAAATCAATCTCAAAGTGCTGTATAACTCTAAATGACTCATGTAACCTTCATAGTCAGTCTAGGAAGCTCTGTTATTATCCATTTGCAAAGGCAAAGCATATGAAACATAGAGAGGCTAAATAACATATTAGACCTCACAATCAAACGTCAGCAATCTGGCTAGAGGCTTTTAACCTTCTCATCATGTTCCAACCATGCAATATACTTTTCCCACCTACAAATTTTCTTCCTATAAGTAGAGACACATATGCAAAAACTTAACTGACTCTTAAACCTGGCTTTCTTACAGCCAGGGTCCATCTCTGCAAAGGGCCTAGCTTGACAGGTGTACATGCTGTATCTTGTTCACAGGAAAAATGGAACCAAATAACAGAAGATCAAAGCCCACGGTGACCACTGCTGAGACCACCCAAGTCACCCAGACTAGAGGCTAATATGTGACATCAAATAACTCTGATTCTTTGGAACTGTATCTCCAAGGCCTGTTCAGGTATGAGGGACTTAAAATCCACCAGTAACAGAGCATGTGGACGCCAGGGCCCCGAGTGGGATGGGTAGCACAGGGAGAGGAGTCAGTAAACACTATGCTAGGGGCTGGCAGGCTGCTGCAGGCAGGGCTGCCCACTCATGCCAAAGAGACTGATGAGTGAATGACTGTCAGACATGCTGCATTTACTCAAATAGACTGCCACCTTCTCAAATGGCTCATTTTATAAAGATTAGTTTGTAATAAACATTCAGGAAGAGGAGATAGGAGAAAGAAGAGAGAGAGAGAGAGAGAGAGAGAGAGAGAGAGAGAAAGTGTGCTTCAGCAGCACTGCTGACTATATGAACAGATAGTCCAAGAATGAGGGCAGCTTTCTCCCACGGGGCTCTCCATGAGTGTGCAGGAGGCACACACACAGCTCACGGACACTTTAGAGCGCTTTCCCTTTTGGTTCCAGACACCAGATTGGCGGGTAGGAGCACAGCTTCCAGACCTAAGGGATTAAAGGAAGTGGATTCAAGGCGCAGTGCCACTCCACCCTCAGACAAATTTTAACCTCTGCTTCAAAATAAGATACTCGCTGCCTCGAGGTCCAAAAAAGATAAGACCCTGAAGTGTAGAGGACATGACACCTCGAAAAACTCAATGAGGGAGGGCTCCTGGTGGTGACGTTGATCATTTCAGTACCAATATAAGTTTTCCATCTATTGAACAACTTCAGCTGTTCAATATATGAAATGGGGAAATGCAGACACAAGAATGAAATTAATATTTTATGTTTGGCAAGAATGGAGAGATAAGAAAGGTGAGCTGTGGTCCTGACAACTCTGGGTTCATAAAAACAGTTAAAATGTAAAATATGCATCACCTCATTCACTGTCTGGCTAGCCTCATCCTACCCACTTAATCATAGCATTATAGGTCTTCCCTTCCAAAAGTGTCAATCAAGAAAGACAGACAGGCTGGGCCTGGTGGCACATGCCTTTTATCCCAGCACTCAGGAGGGAGAGGCAGGTGGATCTCTGTGAGTTCCAGGCCAGCCTAGTCTACAAAGTGAGGTCAGGACTGCCAGAGATACACAGAGAAACCCTGTCTCGAAAAACAAACAAACAAACAAGACACACTCAATTTCTTAAGCAAACAGTGAAATCAAATCTGATTTTAAATAAAGCATCTCATTTTTTTTCAAAAAGCAATTTTGGGTCTGGGGAAATGGTTCAATGGATAACAGTGGTTACCATGCAAGCATGAGGACCTGAGTTCAAATCCCCAGCACCCATGTAAATGCCTGATGCACGACATAATTGTTTACTACTATCTCAGAATGGGGAAAAGGGAGGTGGAGATGGGTGGAGAGTTCCTGGAAGCTTGAAGACCAGCTAGTCTGGTATATGCAGGAGAAAAATAACCAAGGAACCTTGTCTCTACACAGATGGAAGGTGAAGACCAGCATCTGAGGTTGCCCTCTGACCCTTCACACTCATGGTGTGGCATCCATGTGCCCACATTTACACACATGGATAGACAAACCAAGAAGAGGAGGAGGAAGAGGAAAAAGAAGGGGAAGAGGAAGAAGAGCAAGAAGAAGGGGAGGAGGAGGAAGGAGCAGCAGCAAGAGCAATCAGCTACCTTCAAAAGGCAGGCAACAGAGGACTGCATTGGCATCTAACGCCCAAGTTCAAACAAACTGAAAGTAACTGACAGACCCACTACCCTAGTTGACATTTGGTTGAAAGAGCTTAACGCCATTTTATTCAGAGAGTGTATGTGCTCAGAACCACGCAACAAAAATGGCACTTTCTTTTAGTAAAAGCCAGCGTTAAGCCTAAAAGGAAAGGGCATAATTACCTAAATTTAAAACTAACGAGGAGTTTTAGGCATTAACAGTTAAAGATCTGTGTGATATATATAATGCTAGCTGGAGAAATCCTAGCTAGCCGGTAAGGCCCTCAGGGTTTAGTGTCACCATCCTTGCGGAAGTCTAGGAAGCAATTTAAGCTAGACGGTAGCTAATGTCAGGAGAAGTGGGGTCAGTTAACACAGATGTGCCAAGGGATTCCTGAATGACTTTGAACCTCTCATTTGACCTTTAAGTCATTTTAGAAGTAGAGAGAGACTTGATTACCTGCCAGATGACAGAGTTTATGGTAGGGTTAGACTTTATTTATAAAGAAGTTTGACATCCTTAGCTCCCAGGTGCTTTCCTATTAATAAAACAAGCATGTTAAGAAGGTCACATCAGAGTCCTGTGCTATTTATCTACTAATGAATAATATTCATTCGTTTGGTCATACAAATGTTTATGTATATGGGCATTCATATTAGGTGGGCAGAGGGTAACTAAAAAAGGAAGAGACGCCATCTAGCGCCAATCTCCCTTCTTTCTGTCTACTCTCTCATCCCAGATGAAGCAGTGTTGTCAGGGACCCTGAAGTGAGTCCCCAATGCAGAAACGTAGTCCACAGTGGTTCAGAACCTACACAACCAGTGCTTTTGCCTCATGAAATCCTACTATGGCACCCCTCCCAGAACACCTGCTCTTTCACAGACCCACACAGTCAGGCCTCTGAATTCCTGGCACTCAGTAACCTCTTATTTGCTTACTGTTGGTGGTCTCGACATTAGCTGATACTAATTTTATGTAAGTGTCACACTCCTTCGCTCTCCGAACACAGGCTGTGGGAGAAGACACAGATTCCCTGTAACTTCTTCCTCAGAGTTCTGCACCCAGAAGGATGGTCAATGTCATCATGTGTGTCACCTTCCAAAGGCTAAACTGGACCCTCACAAACACCAGATCATTCAGCATCATCTTCTGATAAAATGAAGCCACCGGAGGTGACAAGTCCACATGAGTATGGGACTAGCAGGAGCACACAATGACCTTTTCAATCCTGCCCTGCTATGATCTGTTCTCTATCACTCTCTCTATAGAATTTAGACTAGAATGTTTATGTTAGTTACGACATTTCAGAAAGACAATAAATCTATTTCCTATAACTGTTCAATATACACTTATAATGACAGGGCCTAGGTATCTGAAGATTTGACATATTTCTTGAGAATCAAGTTGCCAGATAAATGTTATCCAATGGGAGAGTAGCACTTTCTAAATGTTCTTAGCATTTTAAACCTTCCTGTCTAGTGTCTCTTGTGGCTCACTCTTAAGGCCAGGGTTCTGTTTACAGCATCTTTTGAAACTTTCAAGTTTTCTGGAGACCTAAAATGCAGGGAAATGCTCTAATGCTTCATAAAATTGACCAAGGGAATGGCACTCTGAAGACAGGTGTGTGGGAGGAGAGGAAATAACTTGCTTTTCAGAAAGAGGGAAAGAGATGGCCTCAGGCCTCCTGAACATGAATTCCAGTTCCAAGCTGGGAGATTAGCCTGTTTCAAAAACAAACCTGCTAAGTGTGATTACCTGTCAAATCTCAGGCCTTTTCAAATGCCACCCACTTTGTTTTAGCTTTGGTGCACTATATTATTTCATATAAATATACACTGTTTCTAGAATTTTCTATCCATGTCATGAGCCATTTTATGCTCATCTCATCATGAAACCAAGCTGCTATCTAGCACTCAAAGCTTTGAGCCTACAAATACTTTATGTGTTCATATGCTGCATATTAGGTGGGCACACAACATGCTTGCATTATCTAGCTCCTACATAGAGGCCACCCTTTGTTTACATCCAAAACTGAGAAAAGGAAAGAAAAGAAACTCTTGTTTCATTTCCTTTACAAGCCAACATGTTTTCTCTTTAACAACCATTATTCAAACACTCTGTCATTGCAAGAGTGATGAGTCAGCGTTGAGGGAATTGTTGTGACTTGTTCCTCCTATTACAGCAAGCCAAAATAGTTTTGGGTTGGTTGATCTTGGATTCTCAGAGGATTTATCTCGGGGTAGAGATGGGCTGCAATTTGCAATGACCACACTGTACAGATGTTTAGTTATGAAGGTGACCTCAAGTTAAACAAGCAATTTCTTGGTCTGACTATACTAAGATTCAGCCAAAACTCCACCCAGTGGGCAAGTTGCAGAATAAGTTAGACTGCAATGACAAAAGAGTATGAGAGATTAAGACTGGAATATGTGGATAGGCCAGGAAGAGAGATGGCTGGAGCCAGATGAAAGGGTGTGTGCTCAGTGACAGGATGGAGAGGCTGGGCAGAATTATAAAGACATGGGACAAAGCAGTCCTTGTATGTATCCTTCTAGAATCTCCAAATATGAACTGCTTTGCATTTTCTCACTAGGAGAATTGCACATGACATTTAATCAGGGTGGTACACACCTGTAACCTCAATACTTGGAAGGCTGAGGCAGGAGGATGAGAGTTCTAGGCCACATAGGGCTATATAACAAGGCTTTTTAAAAAAAAATTATGTAAGCAGCTATAAGAACTGGAGGTTTAGTAACTCCTACACACCTTGATGCTCATGGCAGCCTTCAGCAGAATGCTACAACCTTTCATAGGCCCTACCTTTCAGGTCTTTCCCCTCAACCACATCTTAACTTCTGCCTTTAGTGGTTTTCAATGTGAGGCTTCTGGGCCAACAGCATCAGCATCTTCAGAGCATTAGGCAGAAAAGTTTACTCTCGGCCTGACCCTGGGCTGACTGATCCAGAAACTCTGGGTGGGGCTGGAGATGGAATCAACAGTCTCTGTTGACTGGAGCCTTCCAAGTGACTTTGATGCAGCTAAAGTTTGGGAACCATTGTTTTATTTTATTTTTTTAATGATACTACAAGATAACAATGTCAAGATGAGAAAGCATATGCATTGTAGGAAGACTTGTGAAAAAAACAAGCCACCACTCAAGTATCAGTTGAAGAATTTTCTAGTCCTGGTATTTCGAGACACACAAAAAAGGGACTTGAGGCTGTTGGGTTAGCTCAGGACCTCACCATCTCTTGCTGTAAATCTCTTTGGATTTCAAATTTCTCCTCACAGAGATACTAGAGATTTATATTTGTCCTTAAAATATGACCTTATTAAACCCTAAATTAAAGCTCTTCATTAGAAGCTGAGGAGACTGCTCAGGAGGCAATAGTGCTTGCTCCACAAGCATGAGGACCCGAGTTCAAATAAATGTCCAGCACTCATGTAAGAAGCTTCAAAAAGTGGTGTGGGGGACAGAGACAGGAGAACTGTAGGGGTTGCTGACCACCAGCCTAGCTCCAGGTACAGTAAGAGACCATGTCTCAAGAGAATGAGGAGCAGAGGGTAGAACAGGATACCCCAAATCCTCCTCTGGATTCTATGTGCACAAATGGGTGCGTGCACACACACACACACACACACACACACACACACACATGCCTGCCTTCAGCGGTTACATCTTGCCTATAAGATAAAGTCCCAAGTGCCTGGTCCACAAGCTAAATCCTTCATTATCTGCCTCTGGGTAACTTCCCTGACCTTGCTTTCCTCCACAGTTTCCAATCTCCACAACCATATCTCCCTATCAGCAGGAAGCTTATAGTGTTTCTGACATCACACTTGGCCATGTCATTGACCTTGGTCAACGACATGGAGCTGTAGGGACAGCCACCACTCACTTCCCAGCAGATGTTAAAGTGATAGTGTTGTTCCATCTTATGTCTTTTCCTTTGCCATAAATGAAGTCAGTATTGTCCTTGAGGGATGTTGGTTTGATTTCTTTTTAAGTTATGTAGAGTTGCAAATGAAGACACATGAGGTCCCACCTGGACATCCAGCACCAATGACCAAGAAGTCTGGCTAACTGTAGAGCAATGAGATTTGGGGGTTGCTTGCTATTTAGCCCAAGTGGACTAGAGCAACACTTGTGATCTTTCTGTCCTGCTTACAGTGTCTTGCTTTCTGTTACCTCACTCCAGCTCCTCACTCTATCCTCGGCTCAAGCGGTCAACTCTCAATCTGGCCTTCGTCTTTAAATGGTCACTCTCACTGTTAGAACTTCCTATAGATGCCACAGACATGGAACTGTGTCTGGGGAGTTGGGCTACAGGCTTCCCATCCACTAGCATTATTAGTATTAGTATTAGCATTTTAGCATTCTGTCTCTTCACTACTTAAAAAAAAAATCATTATCACTCATGGGGAGACTGGGTCAGAGAATCAAGCAGGGTGCCCAAGTTTCCCAGCCACAGTTAAAACCCCGGGCTCTCTCTAGGTAGGAGTCTGGCTTTGAATTCAGCAGTCTGCCCTGAGTCACACACCTCTGTCCCTCCCCAGTCACAAGCTTTCCTCTCACTCCACTGGAGAGGAAAAGTCTCTACAGCAACAGCTGAAAGCCAGATTAATCTCATACTTACAAGATCCACAGCGAGAACTACATCTCGGACACTGAGAAGACACTCATTTTCTCTGTGTGGGCGCATTTATCCTAAGGTACACAAGGTGCTGGCAAGCACAGGAAACCAGGGATAGTTTGTCTGGCCTTTCCTTCCCAGGTCCAGGCTGCAGAAGTCAGGTAGTATGACAAGATAGGGAGATGTCCACTCGGAACACAGAGGTCTTTAGGGTTTGTTCCAGAGGAGGAGGTAGGGGAAGGCTCGCAACTCCAACAAGTGATACATGTGATATTTTCGATTTAGAAACACAAATAAAGGGCTGGAGAGGTGGCTCAGAGGTTAAGAGCACTGGCTGTTCTTCCCGGGGTCCTGAGTTCAATTCCCAGCGACCGCATGGTGGCTCACAGCCATCTACATTGAGATCTGCCTGGGCATGTGTGTGGAGCGAATACTGTATACATAATAAATAAATAAATGTAAAAAAAACCACAAATAAACATTTAGTCAAATGTCTATTTGATTCTCAGATTAAACAGCAAAGGGGCAGGGAGGATATAATGGCAAGGGATGGAACCAGACCACCTGAGTCAGACATTCCATCAACTGCATAGAGTTAGAGACACAAATTTCAGTTTTCTGTCAGCTGCTGGCATTTTGTTATAAGGTTGAGGTGTGTGTGTGTGTGTGTGTGTGTGTGTGTGTGTGTGGTGTTTCTGCTTCTCTCTCACACCTTTAAAAAAAAAAAGACTACAAATCATAAAAGGCTAAAAATAATTCCATCACCACTCCAATCAGCCACACAAATGAGAGAGAGAATTCAACAAAAGTACCAGGGTTACAAAGTGCTGATTACTAATTCAAATTTGTTTCTCCTCCCCATCCTCTCCCCATAGGATATATTTATTACCTTTAAATGATATCTAACATTACCATTTTTCTCTTTGGAGAGTAGAAAAGTGCTAAATGCTCCAAATGACTGTGGGGCTGTTTCATACAGGTCAGATTTATTCTTAAAACAATCACCCACTTCACAATAGTAAGAGCCAGCATTTTTTGAATGTTTGGTGCCATGCTCAATATTTTTCAGACACTGGCTCATATAATCTCAGAAACAACGAGTGCAATCAGTATTGTCACTTTATAGATGAGGAGAGCAA
Source organism: Lophiomys imhausi (assembly GCA_907164525.1). Taxonomy (NCBI): domain Eukaryota; kingdom Metazoa; phylum Chordata; class Mammalia; order Rodentia; family Muridae; genus Lophiomys; species Lophiomys imhausi. Next base: position 2,549,116 of record CAJQZJ010032499.1, on the reverse strand, counting down.
ACTAAGAGCAGAAAGCATGAAGGAGACAGAGAGGGAGTGAGAGAAAAGGCAGGCAGGGCAGTAGCTGCACAAAATCAGAGTTAATGATTCACTTAACAGCCCTCAGGCAGCTCCTTTCAGCAGAGTCTGTATAGGAACACACACACACACACACACACTTCAACTCTTCATCCCAGGGAGAGGCCAGTATCCAACAAATCCAACCCCCATCTTCAACTATCCATCCCAACGAGAGGCGGTGTCCAGCAAATTGCTTGGCAACGCGCGCAGGAAACTCCATCCAAGGCCCCGGGGTCCAGGCGGCCCCTGGGCGCTGTCCAGCGGGCAGAGCGCCTGAGAGGCCAGGCTGGGGTCCCGTCTCAGAACACCCCGAAGCAGGGGCGCAACTCCAAGGCCGGGATTTTGAGCGGGGTTGGGGCGAGGCACCGTCTCCAAGGACACCTGTTGTCGCCTCCCCACTCAGGACAACGAAGTCGCCCTGGTCGACTTGGATCTCAGGGGAAGGCACTGGCTGGCAAGAAGTGCTGCGATGAGTGTGGGGGGTCACGGGGGTCTCCCCACGAATACCCCGCGGAGGCCGCCTCTCCTCATCCCTCCCACTCCAGGCTCCCGAGGCTGGTGGTGCGCCCCGCGTTGGCTGGGTCCTCGGAGATGCACGGCGCTAGGACCTCGCGGCCCGCGCCCCACGCCGTCCACCTGCGGCGCCTAGGTCGCTCCCCGCCCCGGGTTGTACTCACCAGCTTAGAAGGCGGCAGAGTCCCGGCGTCGCGGTGAGGTCTGTGCCACCGCCAGCTCCCTAATCCGACCCGGTCCCTCCCTCCGCCGCTCTCGCTGAGCTCCCTTAGGGTCGCCGCACCACCGCTGCCCGCTCGGGACTCTAGGCTTGCTAGGCGCCCGCCGGCTCAGGGCGCAGCTCCTGCCGCTCCTGATTGGGCACAGCTTGTGCAAGAGGCGCGTTGTGATTGGACAGGAGGAATGGGATGGGCGGGGCCACTCCCGTAGCCTGCCTGCCCTGGCCTTGGTTCTCACAGCACCTGGGTCCAGCAGGACACTGGAACCCTCTCCGGTTCCCTCTGCACCCCAGGGCGTTGGCCGAGCAAGCCCCCGGGGCAAGGAACAGTGTTTCAAGGGTGGTGGGGCCTGGGGAATCGCTATAGAGTCCCAACTACTCCCCTCAACCATGCTAGGATCGGTGCTCCTCTGGCTTCACTCATCCGCGCCACTTTGACTTTACATTTATTTCCCCATACTTCTTACTATAGGCCACAGGGTTTAGAAAGACGCCTGTGAACGGTAGGCGCCCAATAGTGTTTGTGAACTCAGATTGAGCTCTACACACAGTCTGTGTTTGGGCCCTACCTACCAGAGCTCACACGAGGGATGCGGTTTGCCGGAGAGCCCAATACCAACTACGGAATAAGAACACTGTGCTAGGTACTGCAAGGAAAAAAGCAACTTGGGCTGATGTCACCGACGAAGAACTTAATACCTACCCGAAGAGATGAGGCTGATTCATAACATAATAATTGCCCTAATGTTAACATGGTGTGTATTATTTGCCAGGCATTAGTCCAAGAACTTTATATACACATTTATAATCCAGAAAATCAGGAAAAGACTGCCATAAGGACGTCTATATGTGCCATGAGACTCGGGGATCGAACACAGAAGTTCTGAAGATGCCAAAATTGCATCGGAAAACACCAGCAAGAATCTAATCCCTGCAGGGAGAAGAGAGGACCATAACTATTCCCATCATCCATCTTTTCTTCCATACTTCTTTAACCCTCTCAACATTCCCATCCACCTGTTCTTTCTGTATGTTTCAAAAATAAAAACAAGTAGTGTAAATCCTCATGCTACTCTTAAATCATCTGCTCTGGCACCTAGATTGGCAATGGATGAAAAGCAGCTCCATTTTCTGTCGTTTATATTAATGAACAAGTAAATAGCACACCATATGCAACCGTTTTTTCTACAAGCATTGCTCTCCTTCTGTGCTCTTAGGCTTACAGAAGCCTTAAGAAGTGTAGCTGGTAGAAAAATGCTTAGAACATACCATTCAGGTTCAGCTTGACCTCCTCTAAACGGTGTTTGCATCTATCCCAGGTTAAGAGCCACAGTGCAGAGGAGATAATTACCTCCATGTTCTGTCAATTATATTAATGAACAAACCATGGATCCCTTCATACTGGGAAAGCAGACTGGGTGTGGTTTGAGCCTCACTTGGTTGGAATATGGAGTAAAACAGGACAGAGACTAGGTGAAGACAGTCCTTTCAGGACATTCCTCTTCAAGCATCCGAGACCTATGCACCCAAAAACCTGTGACTCCTGATTGATCCCTTTTCATGACTATGGTTTTTGCTGAGGCAGAAGCCACAATTTAATTGCTCATGTGTTCACTCCAAAGAAGAGACACTTGTTTCTGCCAGAGTTGGAGGCTGACCCAAGATGATGTGTCAAATTACTCAAAATCCTGGTTGTTTGAGCTAACCTCAGCCCACAAATGACAATGAAGGCCATAGAGTCTAGTCTTATGGGTGAGGTCACTTACACGTAGTTCTACATTCTGCCTCATCTAGAAAAAATGCTTTTACTTACTTTTGATATTTCTTCTTTCCTGATTGGTACTTGGCACTGAAAACTGAGCTGAAATGATCTTTCCTGGGTGAGGCCTTCGCCAAGTCTCCCAGGCACTAAGAGTATTCTGTTCCTCTGTTATAAGTCTTCTTCAACTAAAACACTATGCTTTGCTGCACAAATTAGCCCCAGTGCCTGGCTCACTATCAGAATGCAGTAGACACTCTGGAAACATGAATGACTCTAAAATTTCCAACAGGCTAACAAAGCCCTAACGGCACCCCTTATCCTAAATGTCAGCAGGGTACTCTCCGGTTCCTGGATGAAAGGATATTGACTGAAAGTTAGCATCTCCATTCAATCCAATTGTTCATGAGTAGTCCCTGTATGTCAGACACTGTTAAATAAAGACAATGATGATCTCATGATTGTGTTGCACAAGGTGAAATGAGGTGGTATAGCTGATATACGAATCAATTTGGCAGTTGCTCAAAAAAAAAAAATGAAGCTCAAAGTTGCAATCTAACCCATTAATTCCACTTACATAATCAAGAAAACTGGCTGGGCAAAGTGGTACATGCTTTTGAACCCCACCACTCTGGAGACAGAGGCAGATGCACCTCTGAGTTTGAGGCCAGCCTGCATAGGGACTTCCAGGTCAGCCAGAGCTACATTTGGACCCTGTCTCAAAAAATAAAAATAAATAAATTGTAAAAAGTGAAAAGAAAACTGAAAGTGTATGTCTGCCATAAAAATTTGCTCAAGAACATTCATAGTATTGTTCTCTACCATAGTTGGAAGGTACAAAGCCAAGATGTTCATCAGTTGTTCATCACTAACATAGCAAATACTTAGTGTAATGGAGTATTATTCAGCTACAAACACAAACGAAGTGCCGATGTTTATTACAGTGTAGGTGATCTTGAAAATGTTATGCTAAATGAAAGAAGTCAGAAGCCAAAGGCAACATAATGTATAATTTTATTTCTATACAATATCTACTTTAGGTAAATTTTTAGAGACATTATAGAGGGCTGGTTAGTGAGAGACGGGGAAATGAGGAGTAATTGCTTAATAGTGACCAGGCCTCCTTTGGGGTAAAATACTTTGTAAATAGAGAATGGATGTCTGCTGAATTATGAAAAACAAGCCTATTATTATTATTATTATCATCATCATTATTCAGCATACATTCTGAGAGTGCAGGAAGTGCTCAGTGGAAAAACATTAACTAAATCTTAAAATGAAGTAGTTAAAAGTATATACTTCTCTAAGTGGAGGCACATTGGTAGGCCTAAAAAGGAAGCTAAATATAACTCATTTAAACCTCATGTTCCCACTTCCACCAGTCCAGAGAGGATTTACTTCTTAGATCTGTGTTGTCCAATAGAATGGTCTATGAATATAGAAATATTCTTTTTATCTTTTTCTTCATGTGTATATTATTTTGAGATAGATTATCACATAGCTTAGACTGACCTTGAACTTATTATGTAGGCAAGGGTGGCTTTGAAGTCCTGATCCTCCTGTCCCCACCTCCCAAGTGTTGGGATTATACAGGCATACACCGTCACAGCCAGCAAAATAGCTTTTATTTGAGATATTCAATAAAACAGCCATTACACATGTGGATATCAACTTGAAATGTGGTTAATTTTGACTTGAAATATTGGGGGGGGTTGTTGTTTTTATGTTTGTTTCTTTTTGTTTTTGAGACAGGGTTTCTCTATGTAGCCTCGGCTGTCCTGAAATTCACTCTGTAGACCAGGCTGACCTCAAACTTGCAGAGATCAGCCTGCCTCTGCTTTCCAAGTCCTGGGATTATTGAAATACTGAGTTTTAAGCTGTACTGAAATGTGAATAGCTACAAGTAGCCGAGACTATCAATATGGCATTCAAATCTGAGTTGGTTTAAAGAATTAGAACCATCCAGCAATGTGTGGTGGTTGGTACAGGTCTTTAATGCCAGCACTAGGGAGGCAAAGGCAGGTGGATCTCTGTGAGTTTGAAGCCTGCCTGGTCTACATAGTGAGTTCCACATCAGGCAGGGCTCCATGGTGAAAATGTCAACAAACACATTGGAGCCATCTGAGCTGCTCAGGAAGTGGAACAGGCTGCTTCTATGCCCACAGCCTGGCTCAAGCCTGTACCCACCAGAAACCCTCCAGTAGAATTTCACTGTTCCCATCTCCTTTGGCAGTGTCTTCATGACCATCAGCCCTACAGGGATTAGCTGGGTCGTTATGCAAAGTGCTTCCATTCACAAGTTTATATGGATTATATCTGGGACATACTAGAAATAGAAAAGAGTAACACTGTCAGGCAACTTTAAAGTGTGGTTCTTAGGCTGGAGGGTATTGTGATTCATGCTCAGCCTCCATATCAGGCAGCTCACAACTGCCTGAAACCTGAGCTCTAGGGGATCTGACACCCCTTGGGTATGTACACATAAATTAGTAAGAAAAAAAAAATTTTTTAAGTGCTAGTCTTGAGAAAGTTGAGAGGAAGGGAAGATTAATGAAATACCTTTAAAAGGCATGACCCTTCCCTCCAACACCTGAACTCAATGCTTTTCCAATTAGAAAAATTTGCTATTAAGATGTTAATGTTGAGCCAGGCGTAGTGGCGCACGCCTTTAGTCCCAGCACTTGGGAGGCAGAGGCGAGCGGATCTCTGTGAGTTCGAGGCCAGCCTGGTCTACAAAGCGAGTCCAGGACAGTCAGGGCTACACAGAGAAACCCTGTCTCGAAAAACAAAACAAAACAAAAAAAAGATGTTAATGTTGGAGAATATTACTACATGTAACATTACATTTCTTGGGTTTTTTTTTGGGGGGGGTACTTGCTATAACACGTAGTTGTGGTGGTCAGAGGGTAATTTGCAGAAATTGGTTCTCCCCTTACACTACTTTGCTTCTGGAGATAGAACTCAAATTGTCAGGCTTGGGATCAGGTGTCTTTCCCCACTGAGCCATCTCATTACCCTGAAGAATCTTTTAGAGTCCCCACCCCACCCCCACCCCAGGTTTTGCAACATCTTTAACTCCTTCACCACATCTGTAATCATACTTTCATTGAACGTGAAATCAATAGTATAGAATGAAGTCATTTTCTAAGCCTTATCCTATAACATAGTATCCTCCAAGACAAGATTCATTTGTTACATAAATATTTACAGGTCTTGTGTATTTTGAGTGTGAACAGCCCTAGGTACTATGGAAAGAAAGAATGACTCATTGCCAATGAGATCCAGGCAAGGAGGTACACAAATAGCATCGAGTTAACAAACATCAAGTGTTTAGGGTGGTGCCTGGTGTGTAGTGGCAGGAATTATTAGATAGCATGGATATTGTTATTTTAGATCATGTAAAGCCCCCAACCAAGTTTTAGGGTTAGTCATCAGTGGAATGCTTGCACGTGGTGAAATTAAATAAATTGATTAATAAGAGAATTAAATTTGTTCTTTAACTCTCAAATGGCTTTTATTTTAAGAAAACTGCATATTAGTGATCGTAAACAAAAACGAGCAGAGCAGACTTGGGGTGTGGCTCAGTGGCAGAGCATTAGCCTAGGCTCTGGATTTAATCTTCAGTACTGCAAACAAGAAAATGATAAATCAATATCTCTTTAAAAAGAGCCTTGCTTGTGCCATTGCCACAGCCCGAAGTTCCTCTTTTTTGATCCATAAAAACACAAAGTGTTTTCCATTCTCTCACAATCCCACCACTCAAAACAAAAACATCTCTCCTTTTTGTTCTCCTGTGCACTTCTGACATCTTCAAAAAAAAAATGCTTTCTTGAGTAAAAGAGAGTCAGGGAGATAATTTTTTAAAACTCCTAGAGCTTTCAAATACAAATCTGGAGTCCTTACTGGACCAACATTCTCCATCTCAGAGGAAAGTTTTGATAGAGTAGCTTACAGAGAGTCTGTCTTCCTCATTACTAGCAGGAAATAACAAATAAGACAGTCTTTAACTAGAAAGAGCTCCAGGATCCAATGCCAGGCCCTGGGATGAAGAAAGGTCACATAATGGGATGACCCACAGTAGACAGACATTGGACCCAGAACCACCTCTATGTGAGTCACCATCTTGTGACTGCACAGCTCTTTATTGTCAGGTCCAAACATCTCTGAGCCTGTTTCTCACCTAAAAATAAGTGTTGTACCAGTATCAGAGAGTAATTTTGATAATTAAATGGGACAGCTGTACAAATGCTTGACATTTAGAAAATGCTTAACTGCATACTAAATAGGCATTTATTTGTTTGCTTATCTGTTTTTGTTGTTGTTATTGTTTGTTTTTGGAGGGGAGGATTGTTTTGTTTTGGTATTTGTTTTTTTTGTTTTTTGTTTTTTGTTTTTTTTTTGAGACAGGGTCTCTCCATGTAGTTCTGACTGTCCTGGAACTCGCTATGTGGACCAGGCTGGCCATCTGCTTCTGTCTACCGAGTGCTGGGGTTAAAGGTATGCGTGGCCTTTAATGTGTGGCCACCACATGCCTTTGAAGTCTCATTGAAGGAACAGCATTGCTTACTGTCCTCTGCTACTCACTGTTATCAGCGGGTCAGTCCCCAAATCATCAGAGGGCTGTGTCCACACAGCTCCTCCAATTCTCTATCCAGAATTGAACTGCTAGCAGAAGCTTGGGAGGCAGGGATTTGGCAATCCCCAAGTCCAAACCCTTCTCCTCTCCAGCTGGCAGAGAATCACGCTACATTTGCAGCCTCCACGGCAATTTCCAGAACCTACACCCTCTTATTGTTTTTCGTTTCTTACGGATGGAGCAATCACACAACACAATTTCGGCAGAAAAATCAATGCTGGAATCAGAGAGAGTGTCATGGGGCTGTGAAATTTCTGATGCCCAGTTCTGAGCGGCAGTGAATAAAGACGTTCGATGTTGGCAGAATGGGGGCTGAGCTAGACAAGAACCTGGGCCAGCACATGCTCATACAGGCTGGGCAACTAACCAGGTTGTGTTTCAGGATTGTAAACAGTAACCATCCTGACAAAATAGGAGCTTTTATCTCTTCAGCACTGGGTACCAGGTGCTCTGCAGGTACCACTGATCATGACCATCACAAGCTTCCAGTAGGAAAATTGTGCTAACATTATTGTGTTCTCCAGGTCAAAGCATCTCGGAGAAGGCCAGTGCTTACCTGCCTTGCACCCCTTCTCTGATTCCCCAGAATCGGTGTTCAGGAGGTAGGCTAGTGTCCACAGAAGCCGACCTTCCAAATCCAAAAGAGCACAAGACTCCAGGGACTCTTGTTTGGGGATGCAAATTCTGATTATCTAGGGAGGATGATGGGTACAGGCCTGAAGTTCTAAATTCCCAGCAAGCTTCCAAAGGAATGCTACTTGTCCAGGGGCTTCAGTTTTGCAAACGTTAGCCCAGAGGTGACAACCTTGGCTGCACAATTAAAACGACGCCAGAGCTTTCAAACTGTGCCTGATTTTCTTGCTCTGAGGGTGCGGCTCCCTAAGAACCGATTCAAAGCTGTTCTGGTGAAGGAACAAACAGCCGGCTCCAAGAATTCAGCTGTGGAGGGACTCAACATCTACAGGCTTCTGAAGACTCCTTGTGACCTCGTGATCCCTTTTCCCAGCCGCCCAGGCCTCTGTGTCTGGCCTCCAGGGGAGGACGCCCTTGAAGGAGGCCTCTCTCCCAGCGAAACCCCAAGCCTGGAAGAGGCTACAGCCGCCACCTGTTTCCTTGAAATAGTTTGCAGCTGTGCCGGATGACCTCACCACTCTGGCTCTGCTGAGCGCCAAGTTGATCTGGAAAGCCCTCTTCCCAAGTCTGGGCTCTCCCTGCTCAGCACCAAGGAGCCAAGGAAGAAAGGGCCTTAGCTGCAGGGTGAAGCTGAAATTGGCTGGGACCCCCAGAAGGATCACAACCCCACCTTGAGTCCCCATGCGAGGGGGCCCGTCCTTGGGCTGCTTGGCTGTGATCCTGAGCGACACTTTCCTCCCATATTCACCCTCTCCACATACTTGGGAACGTATGAAACCCCAAGGGCTTTGTCCTGGTCCTCTATCCTCCTCCTCCATCTCCTATTCCAATTATAAACAAACATTGAAGTACACAAATAAGAATGCAGAGTCCGTTTTTTCTTCCCCTTCCCAGATGCAAGCACCAGGATCATCTGAGCTCGGGTCCTTCGTGGATACGCGTGCTTCCATCCTCCCTCATCTATGCATTACAGCCATGTGGAGAACCGAGAACCTTTCTCAGGTGATTCTTAAGATTCTTTGTCTTTACAATCATTGCACACACTCCGTATGTGGATGTAAACCCCGCCCAGCACTGGATATGAAGCCAGAGTGTTGACTATACCACACAGGTGTTCTACCAGTGAGTTCCCCCTCAGTCTTCTATAAGATCACTCACTGTTTATCAGTGTGTCCCAGGTTGTTGGACATTTAGGCTGTCCTAACAATTTTGCTTTTATTGTGCACATATCATGTAGGAACCCACGAATAGGTGTTTCTGTAAGACAAGCCTCAGTCACTGGAGCTGCTGGATACAAGCCTTGTGGAACTGCTTTTCCACTCTAGAACACTTGGAGCCTCACAAGGTGACAAGACCTTTTTTTGTGGTGGTTGTGAACGCAGGGTCTGCCCATGTTTCCCCAGGCTGCATGACTATGGTGTACGCTAAGACCCAGGATAAAAATTCCTAAATTGTATAGACTAGTTTATCTATTAGAAACAGAATGTGAGCCACACAATTATTTGAATTCTTCACGAGTCATTTTAATATATTTTCTTAATCTCATATTCATTCAATATTTATATAAAACATCTCAGTATATGTTCCAATACACATTATCAAACTGTTTGCTATGGTATGAATATTTACACATACTCTCATTCCTATGATGAGACCTGATACATTAGGGTTCTCTAAAGGAAAAGAACCGATAAACTGAATACACACACACGCACACACACACACACACACACACACACACACACGCATGCACATACACACAATTAGGTTGACTTGCAGCACATTGTCTAGGTAGTGAAACAGCAGCTGTCTCACACTGGAGAAGCTGAGATTCCAGTAGTCATTCAGTCCATGAGGCTGGATGTCTCAGCTGTCCTACTCTGGCATTAAGGGTCTGGGATTCCTGGAGAGCTGCTTGTCCTCAGTCTACATTAGAGCCCGGAAAAGCTGCTTCTAAGATCAGGAAAGGACCACACTATCCACAGGAAAGGTGGACTTGCTAGCTAGCAAGAGTGATGGCATTCAGGCAAAAAAGCCAAAGCTTTCTTCTCTGTCTGGGTCCCTATCGGAAGGTGATGGCACATTCCCTGATCAAGGGCATTCATCACTGGAGTTTTAGTTGATTGCTGATCCAGTGGAGCTGAAGGTCAAGATCAGCCATGACACCTGAGCAGCACGCTGAAGTGGTTGGTATTAGAAGGCAAGGTCTGGGGAGGTAAAATGCCTATGAGCAGGATTAATGCTTATTAAAAGAAGCCCAAGGATGGTTGTCCCGTTCCTTAATCACTCGAGGATGCAGCATCTATGAACCAGAAAGCAAGTTCTCACTGGACACAAATTCTGCCAGGGCCTCCCTCAATCTTGAACTTCCCAGTCTCTAAAAATGTGTGCTAGACACAAATTTTTATTGTTCATGAGCTTCCAGGTTTGAGGTACTTTGTTACAGCAACCAGGATGGAGGAAAACAATATTCTGCATTTGTTTTTCATGTTATGTCCTTGAGAACAGTATGGATTTCACACTTAATGCATCCTCCCTTCAGACCTGCATGTGACCAGGAGGTCCTCAGCTCCATCTTTATTGTATGTGAGATATTTACAAGGAGCAAGCTGCATGGGGACGCCTACCATCTACTAGTTGGTCACCAAATGAATGAGCACTTAATATTCATTACAAAACCATCACCAGTAAGCCTCTTCACCAACCACACATCCCTGCCTTTTGTCCCACAGCTGAGGATTGTCCATCTCTGTCAACAGTGATGACTATTGTGGAGACTGGGAAGGTAGGCAGTGACAGGGAGAGTTCTGGGCAGAGTTTAGGGGCAACAACTCAGGGAAGGTGAAGTCGCTTAGAAGCCATGGAATGGGGTAGTATTTTGTTCATTGTGGCAATGCGAGGTTCACAACTGCCCCATTCCTCAGCTAAGAAACCCAGAAGCAAAACTGGAAACTGAACTTCAAGTTCCAGAGCCTTTGGTTCTCTTCTAAGGCTGTAGATGTCTTCAAAATGGTTATTGAAAAGCTCACCCATCTGATGCGAAGAGAGCTAGCATCCAGTTAAATTAGTTGTGAAAAGTCCATTTTCAGGACTAGTGAGACAGTTTAGCAGGTAGAGAGATGCTTGCCACCAAGTCTGATGATGTGAGTTCAAATCCTCAGTTCCCACATGAAGGAAGTCGGAAACGGACTTCTTCAAATTGTCCTCAGACCCTTACCCAGTATATAGTATAATACATTTGTACACATATATGTATGTAATACACACACACACACACACACACACACACACACACACACACGTCAAAAATACTCCAGAATAGTGAAGTTAGACTCGTTTAAAAAACATGTGCACTGTGGCCTCCTAGCGTAAGTCAGTGGTATTGCAAGGGACTGGCAAATGGATTTGTGGATCTGCCTAGAATCTAGGCCGGAGACTCTGAATATGTAAAGTTATGATAGCTATCTAGGAAACTCCTTGAAATTACAAAAGTATCTTCTCACTGGAATATTTGGACTCAATGAAATAGATGTGGCCATTTCACATGGTGTGGAGAGTGGTTATGAGGTCATTATTGCAGGTTGGTTTGCTGATGCATCATCATATTTTTCTAACTAGTGTCCTCATTGTCCTCAGCTACTACCAAGTTAGTTAGTTTCTGTGTTTTCAGGTGTGTATGTTGGTACCTCTGGACTTCCTCTTGATTTTCAGGCCCTCAAGAGAAAGACTCAAATCTCTGTAAGTGAAGTTTCCTCCAGATTCTTACTAGATTTAGGGTTAGGGTGAGGCATCCATTGAAGGAAATTCCCTAGAAGCATGTGGTTGGCTGTCTTGCTTGTTGTCAACTCGATTGCATCTAAAATCAGCTAAGAGACACAATTCTGAGCAGATATATAAGGCTATGTCCTGGAAGTGGGGAGGAGGAGACCCTTCCCTCAGAGTGGAAAGCCCAGCGGACTGGATATAAGGAAGTGTAAGGAAAGCTGTTGCTTTTTGATTTGGTCATGAGTACATCTACAATGCCAGGGTAAATGTACTCATGACCAAATCAAAAAGCTAGCATTGATGCTGTCCTCCACTGACATTAGAACCCAGCCTTTTCTGCCTTCCAACATGTACCGAAGGACCAGTGGCTCTCCTTCAGCACCAGATTGGGGCTGCACAGCCTTAAGGACTGAACAGCTCCTGAGTTCTTAGCTCCTCCAGCACGCCGAGAGCCACTGTTGGACTACCCAACACATGTATGCAAATCATTGTAATACAGCCCCTTTGCAGTACATATGCATCCCATTGGCACCAGCTTACTCAACATCTCTTTGTATAATCCTGATACTTGCTCTCTTCTCTAAAGTGAATTCTATTTTCATTATATCCAGACTGCATCTGAAAGATTGCATTTCACTCAATTCAGTTTGGAAATATGAGCACATTTTCAGAAGCCTCAGGGGAATGGGGGAATTCCAAGTGCTAAGTCTCCAATGACTCTTTCTCTAAAGGGGGTGTATTAGATTGACTTAAATACTATGTGCTCTGAAGTCCAGCCCACAACTACAGTCATGTGTTACATGATGTTTCAGTCAACAGAAAATGTTCCGTGTTATGGTGGTTCCATAAGGTTATAATAGAACTTTGGAATCAGAGATGGCTAGGCAGTTAAGAGGACATGGTGCTTTTGCATAAGACCTCGGTTTGGTTCCCAGTATCTACACTGGATAGGTCACAACTGTCTGTAACTCGAGCTCCAGGGGATCTGATACCCTGTTCTGGCCTCCACTGTCATTTGCACAAACATGGTGTCCACTCATATAAATAAAAACAAACAAATAATTTAAAACGATTCTTCTAAGTAAATAATTGCTATCCTCTAGCGATGCTCAGCTGTTGCAGCATCATAGCCCTGGGCATTACTCACAAAACAAGGAGCCAGGTGGGCTCCCCAGAACCAAAACAAAATAAAACCTTAGACTACAATTTGATCATCTCATATAAGAGTTCGGACACCAGCACCAGAAGAGAAGAGGGTGAACAGCTTTAAACGTAACACT